>PVJA010025103.1:0-20456 GCA_004027025.1 Myocastor coypus
GAGGGGAGGGGAGGGGCAGTACCAACAAGCCCATGGTGTAAGGTGTAACAGAAGCCAGGCACAGGTTTCTAAGAGTCTGTCCCCAGTGAAGTGAGACAAAACATGCTAATCCCTCCACTTACATACATACACACATAAAGTCACCTACCAAGAGGTGCAGTGTCCAGAACTTTCACTAGGGGCTCATCAAGGAGGCAAAATTAGCAAACTTTCAAAATTCCAGGTTCTCAGAAGGAAATCAGCAAGCTCAGCATAGACCACTTCATTTGTAGAAATGGTTTAGGGGCAATGAGCTCACCTGCCAGCTGGGAAAGTAGAAACTCTCCTAAAATCTAAGTTTCCAGGTGCCAGCCATGGGCCAGCCTTGCAAGCAGGCTTTCCAATGACAGCATTGTCAGGCTTGCCATATGAGTTGTTTTCTGCACTGAGAACAAAGAATGAGCCTCAACGTAAATCTTACACCATACACACACCTCAAAGTGGCCAGAGACTACAGTTTTTTGTTTTGTTTTTTTTTGGCTTTTTGAGACAGGGTCTCACTGTGCAGTTCAGGCTGGCTTTGAGCTCACTTTTGTAGCCCAGGCTGGTCTCAAACTCGCAGCGATCCTCCTGCCTCAGCCTCCCAAGTGCTGGGATTACAGGCGTGAGCCACCACGCCCGGCGAGAGACTACAGTTTAATAGCTACACCTCTAAGACTTCTAGAAGAAAACACAGGCCAGGCATGGTACATGCACCTATGATCCCATCACTGGGGAGGAAGAGGCAGGAGGATCATAAGTTCAAGGTCAATTTGAGTTCAAAGCCAACCTGAACTATAAGGTGAGACCCTGTCTCAAAACAAACAGCTCATTGGACTAAAGTGCCTGCCTAAACAGGGACCCCAGGGACCAGGGTTCTGTGCCAGCATGCTGCTGGGGCACACTGAGATGGTGAATGAGATTGGTGCATGCCTGTAATCCCAGTGCTAGGGAGGCTGAAAACAGGAGGATCACAACAAGTCTGATCTGTGTAGTGAGACCCTGTATACCCTGTACTCAATACACTAAAAACAAACAAACAAATAAAATCTACAAATAAAAAAATATCAAGAGTCAGGGAGATAGTTCAGCAGTACAAGCACTTGCCTGGCAAGCACAATGTCCCGAGTTCATTGCTCCATACTGGAAAAAAAAAGTATCAAAATTTTCAAGCTCTTAAGAGCTTGTATATCAGTCTGTATATCAGACTCATAGTGATTCTCCTGTGTTCAGCCTCCCAAGCACTGGGATTACAGGTGCGTGCCACCACACCCAGTCTCAATGGCTGGCTCAGCATGCCCCACGGAGGCAGGGCTGTGCTCTGCCCAAGCAGGTGCTTTAATCCACTGAGCTATTTGGCTGGCTCTTCAAAGAAGTCTTAGCTATACACCAAAAGCACAATCCATAAGAGAAGAAATTGCTAAGTTAGTTATTGCCAAATGTTAAAACTTCAACACTTCAGAAGATATCATAAGAAAATGGAGAGAATGGGTATGCAGCCCAGTGGTAAAATGTGGGTTCAGTCTATGTGAACTCTTAGATCCAGCCCAGAACAGAGGAAAGAAGGGAGGGAGCAAGGGACAGACTGAGGGAAGACATCTGCAAATTAGGTATCTGATCATTTGTATGCAATATATATAAGGAATTTTTAATTAAATAATTAAAAATAATAACTAAAAAGACAATAATTAAATAATTTTTAAATAATTAGAAAGGGGGCCAGGAAGATAGCTCCATGGCACAAGTGCCTGCTTGGCAAGTGCAAGGTCATGAGTTTGAACCCTGGTCCCACCAAAAAAAATAATAATAATAATAATTAGAAAGACATTCGGGTTTTTTTTTTAAAGCATATGAAAACAATACCCAATATCATTAGTCATAAGAAAAATTTAAATTAAAGCTGTAACATGATGCCCAGACATCGTGGCTCACACCTGTAATCTCAGCACTGAGGAGGCTGAGGCAGGAGGATCATTGCAAGTTTGAGATTAGCTTGAGCTACAAATTAGCTCAAGGGCATCCTGAACAGTATAGTGAGAACTTGTCTCAAAAAGACAAAAACAAAAACCATACATGGGGCCAGCAGTATAGCTCAGTGGATTAAGCCCTTGCTTAGGGAAGCACAGGAGCCAGGGTTCAGTTCCTGGCCCCACCTGCCTAGCCGCCTCACTCTGGAGCATGCTGATCCAGCGACAGAGACCAGGCCTGGTAGCGTGCACCTATAATCCTAGCACTTGGGAGGTACAAGCAAGAGGATCGCTTTGAGTAAGTAGTGAGACCCTGTACAAAAAAAAAAAAAAACATACATGATGAGATAGCCACTAAACCAGCTATAATACAAAAATACAAAACACTAGCACGCATTAGTGAGGACACAGGAGAAACTGGAACCTTCATTACTGATGGTTGAAAACAGAAGAGCTAATTTGGGAAACAGTTGTGTTTCTCAACAGCGTTCAGTCTAATTATTTCTAAAAAATGTTAAACTTAGAATATAACCTATGGGGCTGGGGAGATAGCTGCATGGCACAAGTGCCTGCCTGGCAAGTGCAAAGTTATGAGTTCGAACCCCGGTCCTGCCAAAAAAAAAAAAAAAAGAATATAACCTAGAGGGCCTGGCGGGATGGCTCCGTGGTCTAAAGCGCCTGCTTGGGGAAGCTTGGGGAAGCTTGGGGAAGCTTCAGGGACCGCGGTTCGATCCCCGGCCCCACGTGCTGCGCCAGCCCTGCCCTCGGGGCGGGCTGAGCCGGCCATGAAAGTGAGTGAATAAACAAACAAGGGTTCTGAAACAAGAAAAAAATAATAAATAAAATAAAAAATTCTTAAAAAAAAAAAAAAAAGAATATAACCTACAAATTCCACTCCAAGAAATCTATACAAGAACTGGGAACTAGCTCAGCAGGCATAGTGACTACCTGGCAAGCACAAAGCCCTGAGTTGATTCCTAGGACCAGAACAATAAAAATAAGAAACCCACACAAGACACAAAGATTATGTGTACCTGAAGACATATCTGGGACCATTCACAGTAGCTAAAGTAGCAACAATGCAGATATCCATTAACTAATGCATGTTCAGAGAACAACAGATGCGGATATTCCTTAACACATGGCATACTCAGGGAATAAAAGTCTTCAATAGCATAGAGCCATGAAGCTGCCCAAGTTTGCAAGCAGAGGCTTTGATGTCAACTCAAAGATTTTACAGATGTCGTCCTTCATTGCACAGGAGAGAAATAACAACAAAAATGAACAAAACGCAGGTACAGAGCCAGGCCCATGCAGAACACATGCCCAGAAATCAGCCCTCCCACAGGGTGCTAGACTCGTCCTAACTTTGTGGATGAGAGAACTGGAAGTTCACCAGCCAAGAGCCCCAGCCACCTAGAGACTACCTGACCACTGCTTCCTCCTCTGCTAGGAAACCCGGCCAGCTGTCACCTGCTAGCTCTGCTCCCACCCACCCACCTACCTCTCCCCAGACAGCCAAAAGCTGACCTTCTTCCTCACCATCTGCCTCTTCCCCAACTGCCCAAAGTCTTTACTCCTATGTGTTTGAGCCTCCCCAGGTAGGGAGCAACTGGATACTCAGATTGGTGTGTCACTGGCTTTGAGATTTCTTCCTGAGTGGCTTGCTCACCAGTAAGAAATAATGTTTTACATCACAAAATCTTGCATGAGCATGCAAGCACAACAGAAATGAAACATGTGATGCACTCTAACATAGTCTATTTTACTTTAATACCTTCTTTAAAAAATAAAAAAAGAGGGCCGGCGGTACAACTCAGCAGACTAAGCGCTTCCTCAGGGAAGCGCAGGGGCCTGGGTTCAATCCCTGGCACCTCATGCTGCACTGGCCCCACTCTCAGGCGCGCTGAGCCAGCAATGGAGTTCAAGTGTGATGGTGCACACCTGTAATCCCAGCACTAGAGGCAGAAAACAGGAGGATCACTATGAGTCAGAGCTGCACAGTGAGACCCTGCCAACAACAACAAAAAAAAAGATGTTTGCAAAACTCTCAAATTTTTGGACTAACACAACTGGATTTCCAACAATTCAGTTCAATTCTGATCCCAACATCCAGAGTTAGCACGGATCCTGCAGATTAAGGGCTCAGCCAGATACCAGGAGAAAGCCATCCTTGCTTCAGGTCCCAGGGGAAGATGATACCTGGACTTCTCACCACAATCAACTATAAACCAACTATAAACGCCCTCTTCAGGTTTAGTAATTCACTAGAATAACTAAGAGCTCAGGAAAACTGGCTAACTCCAAACAGCCAAATGAAAGTGAGGCACAGGACAAGGTATGGCAGGGAGGTATGCAGAGACACCATGGCTGCTCTGGGTGGCCACCCACCCGGTTCTAACTGGAGGCTGCCCACACCCCATCATTTAGTGGTTTTATGGAGCCTTCACTGCCCAGACTGGACTGATTAAATCACTGAGTTCAGTCTCCAGGCCCTCTCCCACCTCTGGCAACAGGAACAGAAGAATCAAGAGCTGCAATCCCCTTATCAAGGTTTGTTCTTTCTGTGGATCAGGCCCCACCATGAAGCCTTCCACCAGGAGTCATCTCATTAGCATACAGAAAATACTCTTATCACTCAAGAAATTCCAAGGGTTTTAGGAGCTTGGTGCCAGGAACTCAGAGGAGGAGGGTTTGAGAAGCTCAGGACCAGGAACACAGGAACAAAGGGAACAAAGACCAAATATTTATTTTTTTATTATACTATAGCAACCCACTGAAGTGATTTCATTGCTTACCATGGGTCACAGCCTACAGCTCGTAAAGCGGTGCTACACAGGTGTTATTAAGACAAAGACTGATTTACTAGGCCACATTGTCCTTAAGACTCAGGGAAGAAAACTTTCTCAGCCCTCAGCACTGGGAACAGTTTCTCTTCCTAGCAATGCGTTTCCTCTTGGCTAATGCGTATATAATGTGGTCCAAATCATATTCCCTTCTTCACACTGCCTGCCAGGAAGCTCAGACACAAATGATGGCTCCCATCTATCAAGACTGTGGAGGTGTGGACCAGCCTTGCCTCCTGCTAAATCTTGCTTCTTGCTCCCGCCCCCATATCTTCATTCATTTTCACTTTAATCCTATGTTGTACAAGGGTGTAAATCTGTGGCAGATCTACTCTGGAAAGAGGCAAGATAAACAGCGATAATTCCTGGAAGACAAGCCTTCCACTTGTTTATATTTCTCCTGGAAGCCGTCATAGTCCTTTATCACTGGGCTCAACCCACTCAGTCTGACTGGCTCTTAGCAAAAGAGTGGGTCCAAAATCAACAGGGAAGCTGGGCGTGGCTGGCACACCTGTAATCCCAACAGTCTGGAATGACGAGGAAGGAAGACAGCAAAATCGAGCCCAACCTGGACAACACAGTAAATTAACAATAAATAATTTTACAAAGCCTGGGGTTATAACCTAGTATATAACCTTGGGTTTAATCTCCAGTACCACAACAAATAAAGGCCTTTAAGACTCTCATCTAAATGTTCAGAAAACATCCACATAACAGCACTTGCACCTGCCAGGCAAGTGCTTATTCTACTGAGCCAGCCCCTACAGCAACTTTTGATTTCTCCACTTTTATATATTAATTTGCCATGCATCTTGCCCATCTTGGCAACAACTTGCCCCTTCAGATTTGTAGCCAAATCAATGGGCTGCTCTTTGGATGTGGCCTTCTTGGTGTGGGGCACTCCAAAAAATACTAGTAGCAAGCAGAAATGCCAGGGTCAATTTCCACAATGCTGCCTTTTAAGTACAAAGGTGATTCAGAAATGAGCCCTAGGGTTTGAGCAGTTTCCAGAATGGGTGAGGACTTGTGTTACTGATGCATTAGTGGAAGGTTGTTTCTTGCATAAGGTGTAGCAGCTCCAGATGGTAAGTGTACCCAACTGTCTCCAGGCCCAGGCTGGGGCAATGGATAAAAATAGAACACGCTGGCCCAAATCAGGGATTAAGGCCAGAGCCTTGGTCCTGTCCATGCCAATGCTCTGTATCCAGGCTGCCTCACTGGATGAAAACAAATGGCTTCTGTGGGTCTTTTCAGAGGAACACAGCCTTTTTCAAAAGCTTTTTGCTTAGTAAATACATGCTGAGGCTGCTGTGGTCTAGTAACTGATGTTATAGCCAAAAGAGAATTTGTGGCTGACCAGGATGAGGCACACAGGAGCTGCAGCTCTTTCCTGATCAGAAAGGGCCTCCCCCAGTCTGCATGGCCTCTCTCTGGCTTGGGTTCCCAAGGCAAGGCCCATTCGCCTGGGTTTCTCAGGAAGAGTGGCACACACTACAAGAATGAAGGACGAGAAGGCGAGTGATTAAGCCACGTGTCAACTACTCCCTGTCACCACTGGGCTATATCCACACACCTTCTCTCAAACTGGAGCCTCTGAGGCCCTTTGTACTATACCCAACTCCTAGGCTTCCCTGTCCCAAGTCCTACACTGTCCTCCATATGTCCATAGTGTGTCTTAAGCATGCATGTATATTCTGCATTCTGCCCCATGCCCCTCTATTTGTTTTAGTGTAAATTTTCCCCCCACCCAAGTCTTGTAACAAAATTGTGTTTCTGGGAACAGGTATCACACTGATCTACTGACTTGTACCTGCCTCGGACACCATACTGGAGCAACTTAGCAGATTCGAAGGAGCTGTCTTCACTTTGTTCTGCCAGGAACTGCTCCAAATCCTGCTTTGCCAGGGATTTAGGAGATTGGCAAAAGCCTATCCCATGCCCTGGAGTGGCCACCAAGCTGAGGATAGGACAGCTGCCTCTTACCCACTGGTCAGCTAAGGCCAGCCCCCGCAAAAGGCCAAGGACGGCTCACACACACACACCCCTGGACATAGGAACTGGCCCTCAGATCTACCAACAGGAGCTGCCATTGCCCCAAGCCAGCCTCCTTACCATCAAGGTCACACTGGCCTAGACTGTTATGGCCCTCTGGTCAAGAAGTCACACTGGACGGGAAACCTGTGTAACTTATTCACTTGTTTCTCAGGGTGCTGCTTTCTCCCCCTCAACCCCACCCCAACAAACTGGCTGTCAACACTTAAAAGCTCAACAATTACAAGAGCAAAAAAAAAAAAAAAACTTCAACTCCTGCGAGTAAGAAAAAATCAGATCCATCCATACAAGTGGCCTCCCTCCCTGGGGCAAATGAGAGGTGTCCCTCCAAAGGGGATGTCTCCCAGACACTTCATCCCAGGCCTGGCAAATCCCAGTCCCACTTACTCACTCCTATGGGTGCCTGACCCCTGTAAGCCTCAGAGTGAGGTGCTCCTACACTAGTGTGACTGTTCCCAGGCCAGGAGCACAGCAATCCCAGAGAAAGTGGTCTTAGCCTCACAAAGACCACTATTTCATTAGGAGAAACATCATCATATTTTTGCCTCAGCTTTTCTCACGGGTAGCAAAGGAATTGGAAAAGTATATATAAAAGGTGCCTTCAAAATATCTACCTTCCTAATAGAACTCCAAGGAGCTCGGGTTCTGGGTTGCTATGGATCAGACAGAAGATCTTGAAGGACCTGCCTGGTATGGCATTCCCTTACCTGTGCAGGCAAGGGCTGCGACCATCACCTCTGCACTGCCAACACATTCCCAGCCCCCATCCCAACTGCTCTACCTCTAGATAGGGTCTGCAGTGCGACAGCCGGGGTTTAGAAGAGAGACAGACAGTAAGGACCAAAGAATGACCAAAATGGCCCCTTCCCCATAGTAACAGCCACGTAATCATAATCAGTTGCCCAGGGACACCACACGCCCAGAGCTGGTCTTGGCCAAATGCCCCATTTGTTTTCTGGAAACCGTTGGTTGAGTCAGATTAATAAATACCTTCAGGGTTTCCTGACAACATTCTCCAGAGGGGCACTCTGGCGCTGCTAGGTCACTGCGAGAATCATTAACAATCCCTCCCTACCCCCACCCCTGTGCATTGAAGGACTGCTAACTTGACAGTAAATCTGAGCCAGGCTTGGGCCTCAGAGAGGCTATTTGTTGGTTAATGTCACTAACAGAACAAACAGCACTGTCCTAGTTCCTGCCTGAGAAACTCCCAGTCCCCTGTTCAACGAGGCCTCTCCAAAAAAAGAGGCCTCCGCGAAGACAGCCACGAGTCTGAGGCTGTGCCACCCCCAGTCACCCTAGGTCAGTGATGACGAACCTAAGGCACACACGGTATTTTGCACTTAAGACATAAGATGTTACTGTATGAGTTGTTTTTCTAAACAAAAAATCTCAGTATTGAGGTTTAACTGCAGTACTGTCACTTCACAGCAAAGGAGGAGGTTTGGGGCCGGACTTTGGGCATTCATCTCTAAAAGGTTCACCACCACTGCCCTAGGTCAACCTCTACCATGCTTCTGTTTCATCACACCACAGAAAGAACCACTTCTTGACATGATCGGGGCTGAGGGTGCAGCTCCGTGGCACAGCACTTGCCCACCATGCACAATACCCTGGGTTCAGTTCCCAGCACTGGACAAGTCTCCCCTCAGTAGAAACAAAGCATGCATGAGCACCCCCAGCTGCCCTGTACACAGCCTTTTGTCCTGCACCGCCTGCCTGCCTGCCGCTGAAGGGGTGCTCGATGAATCCATGAACCAGAAAAGCACCACAGCCCAACCCTAGAGAGGCCCCAGCACAGGGCTGCCCCTCACCTGGCAAACTGTCTAAGGGTCAGCCACAGGCCAAGGCCACAAAACACACCAGCCTTCCAGGCTCAAGGCAGGAGTCTGTGGGGAGGAAGGGTGCCACGATCAGGGCGCCTTTCCCGAGCTCTCAGGTCTCCTGAGGCCAACTCTGCTATGAAAAGCTGACAGTTCCCAGGTCCAGTGACACTGTCACATGGTTTTTGTTTGTTTGTTTGTTTGGTTTTTGTCTTTTTGAGACAGGGTCTCACTATGCAGTTGAGGCTGGTCTTGAGCTCACTTTTGTAGACCAGGTTGGTCTCAAACTCGCACCAATCCTCCTGCCTCAGCCTCTCACATGTTTTAAAAACTAAAACATTTCAGACCCCTCCAGTAATAGTCTCCCTCACACCCCAATACAAAAAGGAACTGGAGAGAAAATTCAGACAGCTTCTGGCACCTAGGAGTAACAAACCCAGCAGAGGCATGACACTGTTACTCTTGACCAACTGATGGGCTCTGCGGAGCTGCTTCCATTACTCTTGTGGACCTTGGGATACTACATAATAAAAATGAGTGAAAGAATTAACAGTTATTAAAAACACAGCAAGGGGCTGGGGAGATAGCGCTGTGGCACAAGTATCTGCCTGGCAAGTGCAAGGTCATGAGTTTGAACCCCGGTCCCACAAAAAAAAAAAAATCAAGGCAGGAATAGTGGCTCATGCCTGTGATCCCAACAGAGAAAATAAATAAATAAAATATATATATATATACATATATATATATATATATATATATATATATATGAAACAATGAGAAAAACACAAAAAGGGAGAGTCACTTCTACCCTATTGCAGTCTTGTTCCCAAGAGCCAACTGCTAAATTCCTCTGTCCTTTTGCGTACATGTCCAAGTCCCTCACACATGTGTGTACCCACAGTATGCTACATGGCTCCTTTTTCTTTGTTTTTGAGTCAGGGTTTTACCATGCAGTTCAGGCCAGGCCTTGAACTCTTTTGTAGGCCAAGTTGGCCTCAAACTCTCAGGGATCTTCCTGCCTCAGCCTCCTAAGTGCTGGGATTATGGGCGTGCACTACCACACTCTACTTCTTTTTCCTTCTTCTCCTCCTACTTGTCCCCTCTCCTCTTCTCCCCTCTTTTCTCCCACCCTCCATGCCCCTCCCCTTCCCTCTCTCTCTGAAGTACTAGAGATTGAACCTAAGGCCTTGTACATACCAGGCAAGGGCTGTAATGCTGAACTACATCGCCAACCCTTGTCCTACAACTTTCTTTCCCTCGTTTAATATCTCATGGATCTTTCACACCAATTGAATTTACCCCAAGATAAAACTCAAAAACCCTCCTCCTGTTCTTCAGAGTGCTCGGGAGGCAATGCAGGAGACCCCTGAAGCTGAGAGCTCTTTTACATTTAGTCAGTGTTTGTGTTCCCAAACAGCCTCTCAAGGGGCCTTTGTGCTTCCCAAGGGCTTCACCACTGAAGCCAACCCACTGAGAACACCCATTATCCAAAACTGCACCCATGTTTCCCCTACCCTACCCTGCCCCCATCTCTGAGAATCGAAAGACACTCACTTCTAGGGAATTATGGTTTCCCACAAGCAAAATGAGTTCTCTCCTGCCAAGTTTGTGAAGCTGAAGCAGGAGGATTACCTTGAGTTTAAGGCCACCCTGGGCTACACAGTGAGTCCCTGTCAAAGCAAAAATGATGCAAAAGAAAAAGAATACCCCTTCCAGTAGAAAAGCAGACATTGCCAGTAGAAATATCCTAGTTGTTTCTTTCTGTTCTCTTTTTCTTTTTTTTTTTTTTTTTTGTATTTTTGAGACAGGGTCTCACTATGCAGTTGAGGCTGGCCTTGAGCTCACTTTTGTAGCCCAGGCTGGTCTCGAACTCGCACCAATCCTCCTGCCTCAGCCTCCCGAGTGCTGGGATTACAGGCGTGAGCCACCACGCCCGGCATCTGTTCTCTTTTTCCTTGCACATTCAATGCACCAAGCAGTGACTCTCCCTCAGGCAGCGTGTCAGGCAGTGGAGAGACTGTCAAATTGCACAGCAGAGGGAGGTCAAACACCAAGAAGACACTAAATGGACTCCCAGCGGAGCCGGCACACTCCATTGAAACCAGGTGCTCCGCTGGCCATGGCCCTCTACTAACACAGACATGGGGTGGGCAGAAGGTCTTTAACATAGCCACACTCTAGGCAGAAAGGATCTAGCCCAAGAGGCAGCAATGAGGAGAGGATGAAGCTGAAAAGACAGCAGGCTTGGGAGGGTAGCCAAGGCTGCACAGCTCACAGGGGAGCCTGGCTTCCCAGCAGAGGCAGGGAACCCGGAGACACGTACTTCAGAAGGTTTTCTGCTCCTGTCCTCATCCGCACAGCCTTCAGGATCTGCTGATTCAACGCAGCCCTTTGATTCTGTAGTTTGCTTCGGCCCGTCTGTGCGAGGGGATTACATCCCTAGGAGAACAATGAGACGCACCTTCAGAGGCGAACCACTCTAAAGATGATAATGATGTTTACCAGAGCAGACATTTCACAAAAAGACAATCTCTTCTGAAAATAAAAGTAAACATTGGTATAGAGAATGGCTAAAATATTGATAATAAGTCACTCATAGTGATACAACTCTAATACAGCCACAGTGAATTGGTATACTTCCTTCCAGTCTGTATAAACTGCATGTTGTTACTCTCTATGTCCTCGACTGGGTCAGGGTCCCCAAGACCACCCAGGTGTTGAGAGACTTGTTAGAAAGTTTCATAGGACATGGTGTAGAGAGGCATTTGAGGTCAGGATTCATCCCAGTGGATTAATAAGGATGGGTACAGAGCTGGGGCATAAGGAAGCACAGGAGCTAGAGGAATCCAATGCCGGCTTGCTTCAGCCTCCCACCCACGCTGGGTCAAAAGGAACATACTCTTTCCCAGCACCAAAAACCCAGAAACTTCAGCTGGTTATGGTGGCATACATCTATAGGGAAAGAGACAGAGGATTTTAAGTTTGAGTCTCAGCCTCTGGGAGGCTAAGGCAGGATTCTATGTTCAAGCCTAGCCAGGGTAGCTTAGCAACATAGCTGGAACCTGTTAAGATAAATAAACAAACAAACTAATCCCAGTACTCAGGCAAGAGCATTACCATGTTTTGGCAGCTAGCCTAGGCTATACAGTGAGTTCAAGATTAGCATGACTACATAGTGAGATCCTGTATCACAAAATAAAAGAAAGGCTAGAGATATACAGCTCAGTGCCAAGGCAATTCCCAGTACCAAATAATAATAATAATAATAATAATAATAATAATAATAATAATAATTAAATAAAACCCTATTACATGCCACAACTCCTATTCAATGTCTCTGCCCCTACTAGCTTATGAAGAGAACACATTAGTGGGAGCTAATCCATAAGCACACTCTGTCTAGCAAGTACCAGAGTTCCCAGCCCCCAGCAGGACAGAAGGGCTTCATCACAAGCCACAATGTGTACACCATCAATTCAGGCCCAATAGGCCACCTTTACCAGCTGGGAAACTGTGGACAGATTCAGGGGATGGGTTCCCTGAAGGCAGCTGGGGCAACCCGGCAAGCAGCCTCGGGCCTGTGCAACGGTGCACACAGCTTGCTGCATTTTGTTACAGAGCGCTCCATCCTGAGATTCTCCTCTAGCACAAAGCGCTCCCCAGCCGGGTGCTCGGGGTCAAAGTATGAAAAAGGCCTAGTAACAAAAAAAGAGAAGTGTTCTTCAAACACAAGGTTTTTATTTGTGTATGTAGTGCTGTGCACTGAACTTGGGCCCTACCCTGTGTTACCCAAGAGCTCTACTACCGAGCTACCCCTGTCCCATCTTTTTCTATTCTTATAGCTATCCTAGTGTGTATGGGATTTCACTGGAATTCTGAACTGCATTCCCCTAAAGATTAATCACAGTGAACACCTTTTCACTGGTATAGAACAGAGGTGCAGCTCCATAGTGGAACACTTACTTAGCATGTATTCAATCCCCAGCAGCACCATTTAAAAAGAGAAAGAAAAGGAAAAAAAACTGTTTCCAAGGCTACGGCTTAGGACCTACGCCCTGAGCTGCCCCAGGTAAGAATTCCTTTCCCACATTGGTCTCCTTGATCTTTGGTGGAGTATGTGGTAATACTCTGGGCTTACCGACCTCTGCTGTAGATTTTCTCTGGAGAAATATCAAATTAGGTTCTTTACTCATTTCTACATGGGATTATCCATCTTTCCATTTATTGGGATAAAAATAGTGACTGTAAAAGCAAGTATCCCATTTTCCCAATATAAATACTTCATTATTAGCAAAGGTAAAAACATTGCTTTTCATATAGTATTGGCCACTTGGATTTCTTCAGTGAATTATCTGTTTACGCTCTCTCTGCCTAGTACATTAGGTTTCTAGGATGTATGGATTACACTGTTACATGCTATAAAGTTTAAGATTGGAGGGAAAAAGTTTCCTTTACGCCTAATGGTGTTCTCCCCACCCAGATAGATAGAAGCCCTGGTATCTGAGTTAGGACCACATTCCTGGCTGAGGCTTATCTGTGGCTACTCCCTGGGAGGGGCCTGGAGGGCTGAGCCCACATTGCTCCCCAGGCCTGCACCGCGCCCATGGCCTAGGCCAGGCAGAAGTGTGAGTCGTTGGTGGTCCACTTTCTCAAGGGCCCCTGTGTGGGCAGCCTCAACTGGCAGGCCAGACGTGATTCTACATTTTTTTTTTTTTTTCTTTTTGAGATAGGGTCTCACTATGCAGTTCAGGATGGCCTTCAGCTCACTTTTGGAGCCCAGGCTGGTCTTGAACTTGCCCCGATCCTCCTACCTCAGCCTCCCAAGTGCTGGGATTACAGGTGTGTGCCACCACACCCCAGATGTGAGTTACAGTTCTCCATCTACAAAGACTTATTCTCACCAACTCCCCCACAGGTCTCATTATTTGCCCCCTCCACCTACTTTTCCCTGTGTCACGTGGACACTTTTTTCCCCCAAATTCAAACACACTACAGGTACTCAGAATCTGAGTTACACGCCTGTAATCCCAGCACTCGGGAGGCTGAGACAGGCGGATCAGTGCAAGTTCGAGACAAACCTGGGCTACAAAAGTGAGCTCAAGGCCAGCCTGAACTGCATAGTGAGACCCTGTCTCAAAAAGACAAAAAAAAAAGCATCTGAGTTAGCATAGATCCTGAAGCCAGGACTATATTTTCCTGGTACTAGAGATTGAACCTAGGGCCTTCTCACTGAGCTATATCTTCAGTTCTTTCTCATCTTTTAATTTTTGAAACAAGGTCTCCTTAAGTCACTAAATTGCCCAGGCTAAATTCAAGCCTAGGATCCCCCTGCCTCAGCCTCCCCACCAAGCCTGGCCAAAGCATTAAATAATACCTGGTTTAAAATCAAGATCATTTTTCAGATATAAGATAAAAATATCTTTAATGCTAATATTAAAGGAATACAGTAACTATTGGTCTCTTCCCTTTCCCCTTCTGAAAATTACTACAAAGGGCTGGTCTGATTTGACTTGGTGATGTGGTTCACCAAGGCTGTGTTTTATTTTACCAATAAGCCTTAACAATTAATTCTTTATGTACGTTCCCCCAGCTCAGATAAGCAGCAATTCCAGCATAGGATAATAACTTGTTCCTGCTTCAAGACTTTAACCAACTTCTGGAATTGCTACATCCTAACCAGCCCACAGTTGTGAGGTCGAGTTTCTAGATAAGAAATAAGAATTCACAGGTTAGAAATCAGACCCAAAACAACATTACTTCTTACTGACAGGTAGGAATGCCAAGCCCTAGTAGGAACCACAGAAACCCACTGGGCACCCAGGAAATTTCCCCCGAAAGAGATGTCTGTCCAAGACCACCAGAAAGCACCACCGGAATCACCAGGAGGGCTGCTGGAGTTGACACTCCCTCTCCCACAGTCCTCAGCCATACTTTCTCCTCCCTGACTTTGTCAGACAACAAGGTTCCCAGAGTAGTTCCTGCAGCTCAATGACAGAGAAACACTCCTGACAGGACATAAAACTGCTCAAAAATGCCAAAGACTTGTGCCAGAGAACAGGGAAGTACCTATCACACCAGCCTGGCCTGGGACCTAGGGCCACTCATTGAGCTGCCTGGCCTCATAGGTCACTGCTGACAAGGTCTTGTAATGAAGTAAGTCTTTCTTAAAGTCTGTTTGTTTGCCTGGGCAGAATCAGGTTGGGGCATTCTGGTCTGTCTTGAAATCGGGAAGAATGGTCTGACAGCTCCTACCCAACACAAGCCAAGTGCCGAGGGATCTCTCAGCACCACTACAAGCTTGGTGGATCTCTCCTGGGAGTCCAAACCTATGCTGACCCAGATGCAGCATCTAGGATCTAGGGCATGGAGGTTAAGTGAGCTACTGAACTCCTTCCTTAGCTCTGGGGTGCTCTGTGAGGCAGACACAGCTGCAGCAATATGTGAGGATACTGGGGAGCTCCTCTCCCAATCCCCAGGGGCGCAGTCATGTGCTTCCTAGCTGAGGACTATCCAGCATCAGCCCTCATCCTTTGGGCAGCAGTGATCCATGCATACTTTCCCAGCTCATGGTCCATGTCAGTTAGAGATGGCAAATTCCTGTTCAACTATGGCAGTACACACCTATAATCACAAAAGGTGGGAGGCTGAGGAAGAAGCATTGCTATAAGTTCAAGTTTAAGGCCAACCTGGGCTACAGAATGGTCTCTTCCCCCCACAAAACCACCGCCAGGCCCCCACTCCATGCAGTGTCTGGCACCTGTCTGCCTCCCATCTATTTTGGAAAGCAGGGTGACCTTCCTCATCATGGCCAAAGATAAAGCTTAACACGTAGCTATGTTTCTATCAAACTTATGGCAAACTAAAAGCTTAGGATATACAGGTCAGAAGTGTAAGTGCAAGATGAAAGGATAGAACTAGGGTAGCACCTGACCGGAGACCCTCATTCAGGCCACAGAAGGACAGGCGCTTTTGGCTGCTTCTTCAGCATAGATATTTCCTTTGCTTTTTTTCATTCCTTCCTAGTTATACAATCCCTTACTCAATCACCAAACTCTGGAAAATATAATTGTTTGTTTATAAGTTCAGCAGAGCTGTCAACCAGAAAGCACAGAAATAGCTTGCCATACCCTGCAATACACACATACATCTAATTTAACTTTCACCACACTGGAGATTCAGGGAAGGCTGAGTGGAAACTAGCTGTTATGTGTCAAAAATAAAATAAAAAATAAAATAAAAACATGAACTGGTATATAAAAATAGCCCTCCGGTCCTCCCTGGGTCTCTGGCAGGAATAGGGGGCTAGCAGTACGGCCCAGCTGCCTCCTTCCAGCACCCAAACCCATTCTCACAGGAGCAGAGGAAGATGATACAAATCAGTACTTTGGCACAACCTTGAGTTGCCCAGACTGGGCTCAAACTTCTGATCCTGCTGCCTCCCCCTACCCGGAGCACTGGGATTAGACATGTGCCACCCTACCTGGCTCTGGGCCTCTTTTAAACACGCCAAATAAAAAAGGTTTTAATGTCATACACGAAATAACAAAAATGTCCATGAATCAAATATTTCTAAACCCAACCAATGAGCTGCTTACTACAACTCACGGGGTATGCATGGTAGGCGAGAGTCCTTATTTAGGAAGTATCTGCATAGGCCCTGAAAGGGAGGGCTGAGCTGTGTATTGGATCTTGAGTTTGTCTATTTCTGTGATTATTTTTATAACAATTTAGATTACTTTTGACCGGCATAGTGAGAAACACCTATCATCCCAGTACTTGGAAGGCAAGTCCAAGGCTAGCCTAAACTACATAGTGGGACTCTATCTCAAAAAACAAAACTTACATTGCAATCTGTGAAATTGATTTGATCACATCCCTTTTTCTCTTCTTACACACAAATTAAGACCTAGGAATTTTCCAAGGCTGGGCCTGATAGTTCATGCCTAGAAGCCCAGCACTCTAAGAGGCTTAGGCAGGAAGATTCCATATTTGAGCCCAGCCTGGTCAATTTAGTGACTTAGTAAGAGCTTGTCTCAAAATAAAAATTAAAAAGGACTGGGGATGTAGTTCCCATGGGAAGATTCTGGGTTTAATTCTCAATACTTGGAAAATGTTAAAAGCTTATGGGTACAGTGAACCCTGTAGGCCTCAGGGGACAGGCCAGAGGGGCTCACATCATTCACCACTGTCTCTTGTCCCAGGTGCCCACGAAGACCTTGCTCCAGCCGGCACCCCCAGCTCGACACCCCCAGCTCACACTCTGTCCTCCAGCTGAGCTGCACCTGCAGTTCCACTGTGCTGAAGCCACTGCCAATGCAGCCTTTGTGTCACGGGACTCCAGGAGCCCAGCCAAAGGAGGAAGTGATCAGGCTAAAGTCAGTGCCTAGCAGCATCAGGTGGTGTTTGGGCAATTGTCCAAACAGCCCCAGGAAACAAGGGACATTTAGGGTTTCAACTCATCCCACTGACTTTCCTCTGAGTCACCATCAAAATTCTATTCTGCCAGAGAACTCTCCCAGCCAGAACCCCACAGTATGAGGCATGCCAGGGACACTCTATGGACTGTGGGGCTCTTGTGCAGCTGGCCCCTCCACCAAGGCCATGATCAGCTTAGCCTTTGGGACCTGACCTGGGCCACACTGGGGTAGTAGCCAGGGCAAGGAGCACAGTCTTTCCCTCTACGCTCCCCATTTCCCTCCTTCTCTGGTTGAGAAAGGAACTGCAGCTCCAAGGGGATGGGTCCGAACAGGATAGTATCAGCACCCCAGGAAGCCACAGCACCCCATACACACACCCTGCTTGTGGACCTGGCCCCATCAGAAGGCTTCCCACACGGCTGCACACTTCTACAAGAACCACGCAGGGGTCTAAGGCAAAATCAGACCCCGCTAACATGAACGGTGCAGAGGAAGGAACTAGGAGATTCTGGGTTTTGAAAAAACACAAAGAACTCTCCTCCTTCCCTCTCCCCTGGAGCCTCCAAGAAGCTCTGTGTAAACACGGGCCATAAACCAGGACACAGTGAACCTCAGGGCCTTGTCCAGCCTGCAGGTTTCTGCAAACAAGAAAAACTTCTCCTGCAGCCCTTGAGTAAAAACAATGCAGCTAAATTCACCTGGGGCATTTGTGCTCCCTGAGGATGCAGAGGAACAAGTGACAATGCCACACTCTGTGCTTGCTCTCCACTACCAGGGTTCACTGGAACCTTCCACGCAGGGCCTTGCAGCAGTGCTGGGGAGAGGCTTTCTGTACCCTGCCCCCACCCTCAGCCGGCTTTCTCCCGGCCAAGAACAGGTTTTCCTGAGGAGTTTTAGGACAGGGCCCCACAGAAGGGATCTGCTATTATGATGCAGCCTCCTGGAAAGGACTCCCTACAGGATTCTGCATTTAACTACAGAACACACTTTCTTCTAAGCCTTTCAGCAGAAAAAGTGTAAAAGTTGGGCTGAGTGGGTACATTTCTACTGTTCATTCTTTTAAGAAAAAAAATGTAATCTGATAGAAGTATACTGTTGAAGGGCCGGAGAAATAGTTGAGTGGAATAAGTGCTTGCCTGGCAAATGCAGAGTCCTGAGTTTCAATCCCTGGTATGGCAAAAAAAAAAAAAAAAAAGAAACGAAAGAAAGAAAAGAAATATACTGTTGAAGCCAGGTATGGTGGTGCATGCCTGTAATCCAAGCACTGGGTAAACTGAGGCAGGAGGCTGAGTTCAAGGTCAGCCTGGGCTACACAGTGGGTTAAGGCCAGCTACATAGCCAAGCCCCATCTCCAAAAAATATAAATAAATGTTTTAAATTTTAAAATAAAAATAAAATGGAAATACACTTTTGAGACTGAGGCAAGAGATAAGTTCAAGCTCTGCCTGTCTCAGAAATAAAATGAATATTTTCTTTCAAAATTTAAGAAAGGGCTAGGGACACAGCTCAGTGCATAGGCTCTGGGTTGAATGAGGGGATGATTGCATTTAAGCATTCTAAATTTAGTGAGAAAGAAAAAGAAAAATCACTGAGAGAAGCTAAAAACAACAGAAGTATGTATGACAGACCAGAAAGTTTTATCTTTTTTTTTTGAGACAAGGTCTCAATTATGTAGTTCAGACAGACCTTATATAGCCCAGGCTGGCCTTGAACTCACAGAGATCTTCCTGCCTCAGCCTCCTAAGTGCTGGGATTAGAGGTGTATGCCACCACACCCAGACAGGTTTTTTTTTTTGGTCTTTTTGAGACAGGGTCTCTCTATGCAGTTCAGGCTGGCCTTGAGCTCACTTTGGTAGCCCAGGCTGGTCTTGAAGAACTCCGCACGATCCTCCTGCCTCAGCCTCCCAAGTGCTGGGATTACAGGCATGGCACCACCACACCCGACTCAGTTTTCTACTTTAACATTCAGAAATCCCTCAAATTGTTTACCCAGACCAAGACAGGGCTTGTACTGAGGTCCATGTTTCACCTGGGGCTAACTTGTGTCCTTTACCTCTGTTCAGCCAGAGATAAATCCTCTACAATCCCAACAAAACCCTGATTGCAGAGACACCTGCCCTCCCCACCACAGACTATCCTGACAGGTACAGTACAGGGCACAGCTTCAGTCACCAACAGGGACTTTTCAGCATCTGGGTTTCATTCAGAGGAGAGCCACACAAACATAGCTGAAGCCAACTTCCTGCTCTGTGAGCTCAAGCAAGGAAGCTCCTTTCCAAGTGTGAGCGCGTAAGCCTGGCCCAGGTTGTCATCACCACAAAGCATCAGCTACCAGCCCAGCTCAGCACTCCAGGGAACTCAGCCTCCCTTGAGCTGTAGGGTTTGGGGTTCAGGGACTAGGGGTACAGCTCAGTGGCAGAGCACTTGCCTAGCATGTTCAATCCTCAGCACTCAAAAGAAGAAGAAAAAAAAAAAAAAAGCCAATGTGTCCCTGCACGCAATGAGGTCAGACACAGAGCTGTCTCTCCATAATGCTTTTTGAATGAATAGAGAACAGTATTTTAAAGAGGGACAGAAAGCATAACAAAGAGAGAGAGGCCTGACTTCTAATAGCGATAATCTGATTATGTGTGTGCAAAATTTCTGAAATCCAACGACAGGATAGGGGAACTTGACATGCGGGCAGATTTATGACAGTCTGACTGTACTTGCAGGCCTGGGGTCCCCACTCACTGTCCCTGGCTGGCTCCTGTAGCAGCTGCTTCTAATCACCTCCCCTGAATCTCTAAGAATCCACACACTTGGCTTCTTTCCTTTCAGCTTTAAAAAAGCTCTAGGGGCCTGAGGTAGATAGAGAGCAAGCTTGCATAACATGCGCAAGACCAGTCTGAATCCTAGCACTTCAAAAAAAGATCTAAGACAGGCTCTTTCTCAGTCCCTGTGGGGCTGCAGGTGTAGCCACTCAGCAACAGTGTGCTTGGCACGTGCAAGACCCTGAGTCCCATACCCAGCACCACACAAATACATACAACAAATGCCTAATGAGCTCTCCTTGTCTCTCTCTACTCCCCTCTCACTCCAGCAACCATCTTCTCTGCCATCTCCCCATTCTCTCCCACGCCGACTTTTCCCCCCAGTTCCCAGTCCTAGTTTTCCAACAGCTCCCTAGAAAACTAAATCCAAAAGGCTCCCTAGCTTTTCCATTTGTCAACCTCATCCATCCACTAAAAGAGACTTTCTTTCTGCTTTTCTCACACTAGTCTCCAGGCTTGTGCCTCATCTTGTTACCTAGCCCCTAGGAGGACCTATTAGTCGCTTCAGTGCCAGGTTTCT
>PVJA010025103.1:20556-31223 GCA_004027025.1 Myocastor coypus
CCCCCCCCCCCCCCCCGACAGCAAACACTCTGGGTTCCTGTTGGCAGTGCCCTTCCCACCATATCCTACCCTACCAGTTAATCCTATCTTTGAAGGCCTGTGCCCAGGGTCCCATCCCTCCAACCTCCACACCAGCATTCCTACCTTCAGGCTGGGCCCCTAGTCTCAGTTAAGGTATAAGGTAGTGAAAAGGATAGGTGGTCAAGGCTGTGCTGACAAAGCTCAACTGTTGGACATCATCAACCTGTATCAGAGTAGGAGGGACAAAGGTGATGAAGATTACTGGGGCCTACAACTCCCCAACTCCACCTGCCTGGCTCCACTTGCCCTCTCCTCCACCCGTCCCACTGACACCTTGGCAAAATGGGTTCTCTGATAAGTATCTCAAATGTCTTGTACTGCTTGAACCACGTTGATGATTACTAAAATTCTCTGCTTCCTTAGGATGAATGATGCTGAAGTACTTCCCACTTAGACCACCTTCACGGCCTCAGAAGGTTCCCCTACAAGCATTCACAATTCCTTGCTTTTGCCCAAGCTGTTCCCTCTGCCCAAAAAGAGCCCTTCACCCGAATACACCCCTGTCACTCAGTGAGCATTTTGTCTTAGGTCAAATTGGTTCCAGCCACAAACCAAGAAAGAAATGTCAACATTTCTTTTCTCCACACAAAGAACACCCTTTGGACTGGCATATGACTTAACTCAGCCATAGCACAGTGATCACCACAAGGTGTCATTTTCTAAACAGATGCTTCTAATTGTATAGTAGTGATTCATCTTATTTTGCACTCATCCACCACTAGAGAAACTGCATCTAAAAAACACCCAGCCATGCATCCTTTCTTGGTTTCCTTGTCATCCACTGGGACTCAAGCCCTGGAGCAGTCCCAGAGGAAAACCTATTCCAGAAAGCTTGGGCCCATCACTGCCCAAGGTATTGCTCCATCCTTCCTCACCCACCCTCAGCCAATTCCCATAGGTGCTGCCACAGGCACATAAAGCCATCCGTTCATGGGACAAACAATCCAGAGAGAAAATACAAGTCCCCTGAAAGAAGCAGCAACTTGTTAAGAGGCCACCAGGCAATTTTGTGGGGGTGGCAGTCAGGCCCTGGGGCCCTAGGACCGACATCTAGGGATTCCCAGGCCAAGCCTCTTTCTCCAGTTTTATGTCCTGTGATCCTCTGTTCCACACACCACACATAATTAGAAGTTATAATCCTGTAATTCTATGATGACATCTTTGCATTTAAATATACTTCAAAACAGCTGGGTTTTTGTTTTTTTTTTTTTTTTTTAGCTAAAAGAAACTTTAAAAAAAAAAAAAAAAAAATGCAGCTTTCCCATTCGTCTCCAAATTCCCGGATTCCCCTCCTGTCCTACCTTTACTACCCCTCAGCAGTGAGCAAAAACCCAGTGTCTTAATGGCAGGAGAAAGATGTCAAGGCCACTTAGGAACTGGCTGGCTAGCGTCTGGAACACTAGGGATTGTCCTGTAGGACAGTTTCACTTCCCTATTTATAATTAGGCACTGTGTCTTGGATCCTGTTTGCCAAAAAAAAAAAGCAAAGACAATCTCAATGCACCTAGTTTCCGTTGGCCGAGGGCTATTTTTAAATTCCCCAAGACCTTCAAGGAAGAAGGTGTGGTGGGTGTCACAAAGACTCTTAGCTCGAAAGCATCTTTGCCGGCCCTGTCACCTGTGGGCCTCCCAACACCCCAGACGCATCTCGTTCAGAGTGCTTCGCGGCAGGATTGGAGGAAGGGACTCGGTACAGAGGACTGAACAAAAGACCTTCTCACTAAGCTACATCCCCAGGCCCCTAGCCCTTCTTTTTGAAACTGGGTCTAGCCAAATCGCTAAATTGCCGTTGGGCTCGACCCTGAGATTCTCCAGCTTCAGCCTCTCAGAGTGCGGGGATTATTGGAGTGCGCCACCACGCTCTGTTCTGGGGTCGCTTTGGAGGGACTGAGTTACTACTTGACTGTTAACTCCCGAACAGGACGCAGCGGGGAGGGCCGATCCCGGGGCACGCATTCTCCCGCCCAGGCTCTCACACCACCTGATAAATCTGTTCTAGGAAGGGGCGAAGCCGTCGCGTTCAGGTCCTGCAGGGCGACCCGCAATAAGCGAGGGGGCGTCGCCCGGGGTCCCTTCGTACAACTGCCGCCTCTGAGCCCTAAGAAGTCGAAGAAACGGACACTGAAAACGCTTTAGAGGAAAAAGACGACCGCCAGCCCGCCTGGAGTGGTCGCTCGGGCGCAAGCTGGGCTCAGATCGCAAGGCGCCTCGAGGGCGCGGGCGCGAGAGCTGCTGGCGCAGGTCCTTCCCAGGCACGCAGGGTCGCCACGGGGGCGACCGGAGCCCTCCCGCGGGCCCCGCCTCCGGGCTCGCACCTGCACGCAGGCGGCCCTGAGCCACCTGCTCCGCGCGCCCACACGCCGCCGCCGCTGCCGCCGCCTCCCCTGCTCCCTCCTCCTCAGCCGCCGCCCGGCCCTACCAGACCCGCGCGCCCACTCTCCTTCCGGGCCGCGCCCACCGGACCAAGCTGCCGCAACCCCTTCCTCAGCCCAGAGGTGGGGCGGGGGTCTGGGGCCTGAAGCCACCCACCTTCCGAAAGTAGTCTTCGCCTTCCTTCTCTAGCGGCTGACGGGCCGCGGGCGGCAACGCGTCCGTCATGCTTGCGGCGAGGGCGCGTGAGGTGGACTGAGGTGCGGTGGCCTCACCGGCCCTACACTGCGCCAGGACACGCCCAGGACACGCCCCTGTCCCCAAGGCTCCACCCAACCTCGCCGAGGCTCCGCCCCAAGCCCCCCGACCCTTCCTTTTTCGTCTCAGAGGCCCCGCCTCCAGTCTTCCGGGCCGCGGCGGAGACCCCAGGCCAGCGCCTAGCAGTCGCGAAATGTGGAGGCCTGGGCGCGCTGCTCGTGCCCCCTTGAGCCTCAGAGCCCAACGCAGACCGCATTTCTGTCTCAACCCTGTAACTGCCACGGTGGCGCAAGAGACAGCACGGTGGTCTCAGCGGCAGCAGCGAGGCTTGGGCTGGGATTCGACCCCTTCTCCGGTTCCACCGACTGTAACACCCACCCCCGCTGCAAAGACAGGGCAGGTCAGCTGGAAGTGGCTGGGAGAGAGGCCAGCTGTGGAAGGAACCTCCGGAGCGGTTTCGTGTCGGGGAGACCCGCGAATCCCCTGGACGACGTGTCCAAAGTGCTCCAAGTCTCAGTTTTCTCAACAGTAACTACGCGCCCGTTTCTCCAGCTGGTGGAGGGCGTTAGGACAAAGGTGCGTGATACAGGTTGTAGTTGAGGAGCTGGGATGGCCCTAGTTTGAGAAACAAAAGTAGAACTTCTGGGGCCGGAACTGTAGCAGTCCCACGCGTGCGCATTAACTACAGACAGACCCCGGACTCTGCTGCCCGGTTGAAGAAGGTGCAGCTGAGCGGTCCCCGCCCAACAACGCCAGCTGCCTGCAGTTACTACCACCCACTGCCCCTGCCCAGGTACAGTTTCGAGGTCCCAGCAGATGTCGCAGATAAAACACAATCTGCATTCAAGCTCCTTTGGGGCTGGGGAGATAGCGCAGTAGAACAAGTGCTTACTTGGAAAATGCAGGGTCCTCAGTTCAATCCCCGGTACCGGGGAGAAAAAAAAAAAAAAAGGAGTCTATGTGTTTTCCCTGGATTTCCCTTTTAAAGTACTTAAGGTGTCGATAGGTTGGGGGCTTTAGGGTAGTTTTTTTGAGGGGGAGGAGATTGGTATCGGGAATCTAACTCAGGGCCTCGCACTTGCCGGGGAGGCTGTGCACCACTGAGCTATAGCACCAGCCCAGTATTCACAGCTTTTAAGTAAGCAACAGCAACTACCAAGTAAATGTTAAGTAAGTAAATAAATAGATGTGTTTGGTACACGCCTGTAATTCTCCCACTTGGAAGAGTGAGTCAAGAGGATCACAGGCATTTGGATACCGGTTTGAACTGTGCTTGAGTTCAAGACCTGCCAGAGCTACATAGTGAGACCCTGTCTCAAAACACTAAAATAAAAAAGCTTAAAATCCACCTAACATGCCGGGCATGGTGGCTCACGCCTGTAATCCCAGCACTCCTCGTGAGGCTGAGGCAGGAGGATTGGTGCGAGTTTGAGACCAGCCTGGGCTACAAAAGTGAGCTCAAGGCCACCCCAACTGCATAGCGAGACCCTGTCTCAAAAAGACCAAAAAAAAAAAAAATCCACCTAATACCTGCTGAACCTGTGAAATTTAAAAAAAAAAAAAAAACTTTCCTAGTCCATGTGGTGTCATGTACCTGTAATTCCAGCACTTGGGAGGCTGAGACAGGAGGATCTCAGCAAGTTTGAGGCCAGTCTGGACTACATAGTGAGTCAAGACTCTGTCTAAAAAAAAGGAAAAAGAAGAAAAGGAGGAGGAGCTAGAAGAGAAAATGAAGAAAGCATGTCTTCAGAAAGAGCTATTTAATTCTAACAAAGAAAGGCAGGCCAGATAGCTCACCAGATTGAAGTGCCTGCTTAGACACAGGAACTGGGGTTACATGCATAGCATGCCGTGCTGCCCCCACTCTCAGGGTGCCCTGAAAGGGTGATTGAGACTGGGCTTGGCAACACACACCTATAGTCCCAGCACTTAGGAGGCTTGAAACAGGAGGGTCACTACAAGTCCAAAGTGGGTAGTGAGACCCTGTAGCCCCTGTACTAAATACATTTAAAAAAAAAAAAATCTAAGAAAGGACCTGTAGAGTCCTAATCAGCTCAATGGCAAAGCAGGTGTACTTCCTTACAAATTGGGCTAGATGATGTGAGCCTATAATTATAGCTGAGAGCATCAATTCTTAGGGACCTAGAGTTGGAAGCCAGCCTGGAGTTGACTGTGGCGGCCCCCACCGGTAATCCCAGCACTCAGGAAGCTGAGTCGGAAGGATTGCCTCGAGCTCCATGCCAGTCTGGGCTGGATAGTAAGTTCAACGGAAGTTTGAATGCTGTTACAGGACTCTTATTTCCAAAAAAAGAAGAGGATTGGCTGGGCTACATAGCAAGACTGTCTCAAAACAAAGTAAGGGCCAGGGAGATAGCTCACTGGCTTAAGCAACTGCCTGGCAAGTAGAAGGTCCTGAGTTTGATCCCCAGTATCCAAATAAATAAATAAATAAATAAACAAACAGTCCACTTTCCTTCTCTCACAGTTAGAAGCAAGCATCCAGCAAATTTCTACATGCATTGCTCTCCTCATGTTTAATTGACTGCTCCAGAAATGTCCTAGCCTAGGCTGAGAGTTAAAAATAGGTCCCTTGGGTTCAGCCCTAGGGCGGTGGCTCACATGGTGACATTTGTAATGCTAATAAACTTATCAATAAGAGAAACTGAACCGTGTCCAGGAAGTTTATGGATATTTTACTGTATTCTTAAAGATCCTGATCCAGAAAGAGTGACTGCTCTCCCCTGATGAATGTGGAGCCCTGGTCTCAGAGGAGTGGGGGAGGACCACACCCTCTTAGCTCAGGCCACTGACACCAGCCCTGTCGCCTCCCCTTTGTGTCTTCCCACTTCCTTCTACAGCCTCCAAGCCCAAAATGCCTTTGCAGTTTGTCACATGTACATCTACTTATACTGCTGCTGCCTTAATAGTCTTCTTTAAAAATTACTCACCTTGCTGGGAGTGGTGGCACACACATGTGATTCCCACTTGGGAGGCTGAAGCAGGAAGACTACCCATCTGAGGCCAGCCTGAACTCCCTAGCAAGATCCTGTCTCAAGTAAGTAAGTAAATAAATAAATCACTTTATTTAAACAAATTTTATTTGAAAAGTCAACTATGACATAACCATAAGTAAAAAGACCATGGTACTTTGCCCTGTGGGGAGCGACACATACAAAGTAAATACAGTGAAAACCAAAGTTCATTACATAATCTAGCCTGACATCATTTCCTGTTCCAGGTGCTGCTGCTTTTGTTCATAAGGAAAAAGAGCTAAGAAAAGAGAGTTATAGACACTGATGTAGGTAAAAATTATTTCTATGTGTTATGTGCATGTATGAATATGCCAAAAAAAAAAAGACCCATTAATCTGCATGACCAATATGCACTCATTGCAAAAAAAAAAAAAAGATATCAAGGATGGATATGGTGGTACATACCTGTAATCCCAGTACTTGGGCGGCTGAGGCAGGAGGATCACTTCAACTTTGAGGTCAGCCTAGACTACAAAGTCAGTTCAAGGCCAGCCTAAACTACATAGTAAAGCCCTGTTTCAAAAGACAAAAAAGAAAGATATGAAACTAAAATTAATAGAAGGGGCCAGGGAGATAGCTTAGTAGAATAAGCTCTTGCCTGGCAAGCACAAGGTCCTGAGCTCAATCTCTGGCACCGCCAAAAAATAAAATTAATAGAAAGACTAGCCCATTCTAAGACTATACCTGGGTGTCTTCAGAGGTCAGAGTGAGTCCAGTCTGTCACCCATCCCTTGGCCACATGAGCCAGCTGAGTGTCACTCCTTGGAACCCTGCACGATACTGCCATGGCTCACCAAAAAATGAGCCATGGATCTCACCCTCATCTCTGATATCACTATGACCAGGCAGGACAGCTGCTGCTTCTGACCAGCCACAGATCAACAGGAAACCTACTCCTCCACCCCACTGACCTGTTCAAAAGAACTGACAGTGATTCCCTGTGCTCCTAACCAAAAAGCTAGGAGAAGCTCTGAGATAAGCAAAAGATTAAGATTTCAACTACAAGACAGATGGGGGTGGGGAGCAACACTTATAATACCAGAAAGTAGGAGGCTAGGGCTCAGGAAGGGTCCAGCTCAAAGCCAGCAAGCCTAGACAACATAGCAAAACCCTGTTTTGAAATAACAGAACCACAACTGCCAACACTGATTCTGCCATGCCCATTATACCACCTGGTTCAGGTGAGTAGCTGGCTATCCAAGGACCCAATTTGGGTAACATGCAAGTCTCTCACCTTGTAAGATCTAGTTGTTGACAAAAGGAGCATTGACTTCTCTGGGGACAGCCTGCTGTATGTTCCTCTTGGGGAGTCTGATGAAATTAGCCAAATTAAATGCAGAAAATTGCAAAGCAATTGCAAGAGTTTGGATATGGTTCAAGAGTGTCCCCAAAAGGTCATGTGCTGGAGGTGTGGTCAGTTTTGAGGATATAGTGTTGGAACTTTTAAGAGGTGGAGCCACACCAGCCCCACCCCACACATGCCCAGCAGGCCACTGAGTCCAGGTGTGTGTGTACGCCTGTAATCCCAGCACTGGGGAGGCTGAAAACAGGAGCACCACTACAAGTTGGAGCTGGATAGTGAGACTGTACCAAATGCACTTTAAAAAAAAGAGCTGGGCATGGTGTCATACGCCTGTAATCCCAGCACTTGGGAGGCTGAGGAAGGAGGATTGGTTCCAGTTCAAGACCAGCCTGGGCTACAAAAGCGAGCTCAAGGACAGCCTGAACTGCATAGCGAGACCCTGTCTCAAAAAAAAAAAAAAAAAAAAAAAGAGTTGGGGAGGGGCAGGGAGATAGCTCAGTGAAATAAGCACTTGCCTGGCAAGCGCAGGGTCCTAAGTTCAATCCGAGGTTCCACAAAAAATAAAATAATGAACTATTTTGGGATGGCGAGATAGCTCATTGGTCTAAAGCACCTGCTTAGGCAAGCTTAGGCAACCATAGGAACTGAGGTTTGAATCCCGGCACCACAAGCTGCACCAGCCCCACCCCTAGGGCAGGCCGAGCCAGCCATAATAAAAATAAACAAAAAATAAATAAAACGTACCAATAAAATTAATCGCAAAAAAAAAAAGAAGGGTTGGAACAAGGAGTATAGGTCACTGGAGACATTAATGCTGGTCTCTGGTAGGATAACGTAGGTTCAGAGATGGGTTGTTAAAAAGCAAGGCTAGCTAGGTGTAGTGGTGAACACCTGTAACCCCAGCTCTCAGGAGGCTGAGGCAAGGGGATTGCCCCAAGTTAGAGACCAGCATGGGCTACACAAGATCCTCTGTACTTGGCCTCTTATGCACATGGCCATTTCCCTCTTGTCTGCAGATGAGAGGGCTCTGTCCAAAGACTGGGGAGAGGGCAGTGTAAGAACTTGGAATATGATAGCTCAGTTCACTCTCCCACACCCCTAGCACGTGAGTGCTTTATCACCCCCACTTTACAGAAGAGGAAGCTGAGACTCCACGATCACTAGCCTGCTAAGTGGCTGAGTCATGGCTGACTGATGCTGCCCAGCACACTGGGCTACATACTGCACTGTCCCTTGTGATTTAAAAGGGAAAGTATGCAGGGAAGAAGTGGTTACAAGTTAAAAATAAGTCAGGTGGGGCCGGTGAGACGGCTCAGCTATCTAAAGCACCTGCTTAGGCAAGCTTAGGGACCACAGTTCAATACCCCAGCACCATATGTGGAGCCAGTCCCACCCCTGGAGCAGGCTGTGCTTGCAATAATAATAATAATAATAATAATAATAATATCAGTAAACCCTGCAGTGCAATCCATGGTGTACCTGTAATCCCAGAACAGTGCATGGTGCTGAGGCAGGAAAATCACATTTTGAGCCCAGTCTGGGCAATTTAGGAACTTACCAAGGCCCTGTTCTACATTTAAAAAAAAATAAAAAGGTCTGCGAGTGTAGCTCAGTGCAAAGGTCCTGGGTTCAATCTAATATTAGGGGAAAAAAACCAAAATATCCTGATTGGCACACAGTAGGTATTCATACAGACTTTTAGAACTCACTGTCTAGTTCAAGATTATGGCTAAGTGTTCATTCAAGTCATACTCACATTGCATTTAGAAAGGTGTCATAGGGAACTGGGGAGATGGCTCCGAGGCACAAGTGCCTGCTGGGCAAGTGCAAGGTCGTGAGTTTGAACCCCGGTCCCACAAAAAAAAAAGAAAGGTGTCATAAAGAATATACTGGGGCTAGAGAGATAGCTCAGCAGTCTAAACACCTGCCCGGCAAGCACAAGGCCCTGAGTTCAGTCCCCAGTACCAATGTCATGTGGGCCCTGGAACCCCAGGTGTACCATGCTGGCCCCAAAACTGGGCATAGTGGTACACACCTGTAATCCCAGCACTCAAGAAGCTGAGAGGCAGGGGGCTGGGGAGATAGCTCCATGGCAGAAGTGCCTGCCTGGCAAGTGCAAGGTCATGAGTTCAAACCCCACTGCACATGCTAAACACACCCTGTTACTGGACCAGCCCTAAGGCTTTTCCTCCTGATACTGTTTTCTTTACCTATCTGCAAATTCCCAGAGGTCCAGCTGTATCCACTAAAAGGTGAAGACTTTTGACTGGTATTATTGAGACATTTTTATTTTTGTTTTTGAGTCAAGATCTTACTATGAAGTTCAAGACAATTTCTTTTTCAAATTTTATGTATTTAATACAGAGTCTCACTACATAACTTTAACTTGGACTCATAGTGATCCTCCTGTTTCGCCTCCCTAGTGTTGAGATTACAGGCATGTACCACCACGTTAGATCCTGGTGGCCAGCTCAGCAGGCCCAGGGGCAAGGCTGGCATAGCATGAGGTATCAGGGATTGAACCCAGGTCTTTATGCTTGCCTCTTGCCTACACAGGTGCTTAGACCGCTGAGCTATCTCCGTGGCCCCACAAGACACACTGGAGCTCAGCCCAGGTCTTCAAGCGTGCTAAGGGAGTGCCCTACCTCTGTGCCCCACCTCGGCCCCATAGCTCTTTAATGAAGTGCCCAGAAATGTTTCCACTCTTTGAAGTACTCGGTCCCACCCCTGAATCCTTGAAGAGAGCTGCTCTGATGTTTTAAGCTTCTGGCTTCCAGCTCCTTTTTCTGTGAATTTGATTCACCAGCCTTCTCTTTGCCAGGGTTTCAAAATTTGTAGTTCCCTCTGGGTTTCCTTTTCTGTTGTATGCTGAGCTCCATAACATACATCTGTAATCTAGCACTGGGAGCTGAGGAAGGAGGATTATGAATCTAATCTAGCCTGGGCTACGTATTGAGATGTTGCTTTGAAAATAAACAGAAAAGAAAGTCTTTCTTGATCTGTTTAGTGTTACAACCATACATGTGCTTTATGAAAATGCTCAAAATTGTGTACATGTGTGCATATACATAATCCTCTTTCTGCACAACCTATAATCCCAGCACTCTGGAATGTTGAGGCAGGAGAATCACAAATTGGAATCCAGCCTGGGCAACTTGGTGAGACCTTACCTCAAGGTAAGAAATAAAAGGCTGAGCAGATGTAGCTCAGTGCAAAGGTCATGCCTTCTAAACCAGGGATTGAACTCAAGCCCTTGTGCTTGCCAGGCAAGCACTTACTCTACTGAGCTATCTCCCCAGGCCCCCAGCCTTGGGTCTGGAAAAAAAGGAATTATGGCCTTTCTTCCAGGAATGGCACTACACACCTGTAATCCCAGCTTTCTGGAAGGTGGAAGCAAATATATTACAAATTCAAGCCCAGCCCAGGCAATTTAGCAATTTGGCAAGAATTTGCCTAAAAAATACAAAATAATAAAAAGGACTGGAGATGTAGCTTGGTTAGACTCTGGTTTCAAACCAGGTGTGGTGGTGCACACCTATAATCCCAGCACTGGGGAGGCTGAGGCAGGAGGATCAGTGCAAGTTCAAGACCAGCCTGGGCTACAAAAGTGAGCTCAAGGCCAG
>PVJA010025104.1:0-31131 GCA_004027025.1 Myocastor coypus
CACTTGAGAAAATTCTGCATACTAGATATAGATGATGAGCCAAACAGTGGCAGAAGTGTGGAAGTTAAAATGGAAAAATATAATAAAAAATGATCCAGTGGAGAATTACTAAGGTATAAGCAAAGATAAAGTGAAGGTTTTTTTAGGTAAATGACTGCATGAGAGACTATACTTGTAAGTGGATTAGGGGGACACCCACTTGGGTGCCTTATTTCCCTTAATAAATATGTTTTGCTCATTAAAAAAAAAAAAAAAATCAGTGAATTAGGTCAGACCTGCACTTGCAAACATTGCATTGTCTCCCTATCATAAAAAAGTGCAAGACGAAATTGGATTCAAAACGTACAATAGTGTAAAAGGCAAAGAATCTGTTCAAAGGGAACGAATAACTAGGATGAAAGAAAATGAAATATATGTATATTTACAGGGCAAAGCTTGGATAGTTGTACCGCTGATCTGCTAGTCTATTGAAGGGAGCAGTTAAACATTAATTTTTTAATAATTTTGTGACTAATTTTGCATGCTTGTACCTGGCAGTCTGAACAACTAATTGAAGATAATATTATGCAATATAGCAAACATTGTTGAATTGTTTTTATCACATAAGGAAGTACTTATTTGGAGTTTAACATGAAAAATCATACAAATAATATTTGTATAAACAGAAATCTGCAGTCATAACACATGACAAAGGACAAAGTAAAAACAGAGTAAACTAACTGGCAGCTATATACAGCTGGACAGTGTATCTTGAACACTAGAAAGTCTTTTACAAAATAATCATTAGAGCACAGAAGACCAATCTTTAGTGTAGTCCTGAAAGATTTTTCTAGCATCTCATGTTTCCTCCAATGCCTTCCTCTTTAGTATGGTTGGTAATTGTTTTGGTGGTTGCCACCTCCTCGAGATGCTTTGCCATATGTGCTCTGTTGACCACTGTAGTCTGCATATCCTTGTTCATATCCATTGTTCGCATACTTATAACCAGTATAATCATACCCGCCATAGCCACTACAGTTTTGATCACCACCATAGGCACTATTGTAATTTCCATATCCTTGATCATAATAGTTATTAAGTCCTTGGTTCCAGTTTTGGCCCTGACCTCGACCACGACCCCTAGTACCATCTCGTTCACCAGCTGCGGCACCTCTTCCACCTTTTTCTTGTTGCTGTTGCTGCCGATATACCTCTTTGGCTTGTGCAACTTTGATTTCACACTTTCCAGAACCAATTTGATGGTATCTGCTTTCTAACAATTTCTTGACTGGCTCTTCATCTGTGTATGTGATGAAACAAAATCCTCTCCTTTCATTTGTTTTTGTATCCACGGGAAGTTCAATATTTTCTGTCTCTCCAAAAGCTCCAAAATATTATTTAATCTGTTCTTCAGAAGTATCTGGGCTCATGCCTCCCACAAACACCTTTTTAGGGGATTCTTTCCCTTTCAAAGCTTTGGCCCTTTTAGGATCTATCAATTGGCATCCAGTTTGTGTTCATTTAATTCCAAAACCTTGTCAACACTAGCAGCATCTTTGAAAAGCACAAATCCAAATCCTCTTGATCTTCCAGTGAGTGAGTCTGTTTTAATTGTGCATTCTACAACTTCCCCAAATCGCGACAAGTACTCAGTCAGTTCTTGCTTGTATCCCAGCTCAAGCCTCCAATAAACATTTTACCATCATCCTGCTAGTTCTTGCTTGCGTTGATCTTGGACCACTCGGCGAACTCCTCTGTGTTACTATACACGTTCACGTCCTCCATGGTGGCAGAGCCGTCGGCAGGGCTGAGAGAGCGCGGTCGGGGTCGGGGTGCTGGCAGCAGGGGAGCATTGGATGGAGCTAGATCCCATTGTTGAATTTCTGTGGTTTTTTTTAGTGAAATTCTATACCATTTCTATTTTTTTTTTTTTACTATCTTTTGCTATCCTCTTCAAAAGTAAGAAATAAAAGAAAATAATATGATGGCAATGATAAGTAATGTCACTACCTTTCATAACAACTCTTCTTTACTTTGTGAAAAGATGCAGTAGGAGCCTAAATAAAATCCAGTGATATTCTAGAAAGAGATGTGTTAAACAGAAATTTGTAGACTAAATGTAAATAGAAAACAATGTTCCATGCAGCAACATCTGGAAAGCAAGTAAGAATACAAATGACAAATAACTATATGAATAAATACAGTTATTTATTAAAAAAAATTCAACTTCATTGGTCATTAGTGAAAGACAAACAACACTGACATTCCATCTCACCAAAGAAGAGCAGCTAACATCAAGAAGTCAAGTAGTAACAAATTGCTGAACAGGCTGCAGGGGAGAAACTACTTTTCCCACTATTGGTGGGACAGCAGATTGATACAATCACAGTGGAAATCAATGTGGAGATACCTCAAAAAGCAAGAACTGGAAATTCTATTCAACCGAGCTGTTCTCCTTCTGGGTATTTTTCCAAATGAATGGAGAACATCATATCACAGTGCTTTATATGCATCCCTATCAATAGAAGCACAATTTATCCTAGTTCAGTCTTAGAAACAACCGAATCTAAAGAGGAACGAGTAAAGAAGAGGCATCATATTTTTATGCAGAAGAGTATTACTCAGTTATAAAAAAGGTAAACCCAAGGCTTGTATAGATAAATGAATGCAAGTAGAAACCATACTGGTAAGTTAGATAAACAATACCTCATGTGTAAGCATTATATTGTGTAATTAGAGAAAGGAGTGTAGAAGAGTAAAACAGTACAACAGATAGTATGAAAGGGAAAGCATCTTTTAAAGGGAATAAAAAAGTGGGAAGAGGAAGAGGATGAAAGTAAAAGGGGAAAATATGTATAAATACAAGATATCTTGGATAATTGTATTGAAATTTTTTTATCTACTGAAAGGAGCAGTTAATGCTTGTTTTTCTTATCTTTTAAAATTTCTTATAATGTTTTATAATTTACCAACTTTGCATGCTTATATCTGGTAATCTAAAGCAATTTTAAGACAACATAGTGCAATACAACTGTGGTTGAATTTATATTTTGTTTAATGAAATTTATGTAATTTCTAATTGTTTTTGGTACTTTATATTCTCTTAAAAATAAATCCTATTGTAATGGGGGTAGAACTGGTAAGGATAGACGAAAAGGATAATTATATATTGGCTAAGGGAACATTTAAACAAGAAGGGATAATAATTTTATTGTATCATTATGGAATGCCATTACACCTGATTTTAGGTGGACAAAGTGTCAGATAAAACAAACCACTGGGGGACAGTGATACCCCACTTTCACAAAAAGTCAACTAGGTGAAAAAATCTACGAATAGCAATTGAGTGCTACTTATATATGCAGTATAATTGCATATAATTGCATTATATGCAGTATAATGTTGAAGTTTACAGTAAGATGAAAAGTAGTGGTAATATTTTGTACCACAGCTAAAATAAAAGGACCATAGCACATAGGGCTTTAGGAGCATCCAGTCTGAGCTCCTCTTTGGAAAACAGCCGACTGGAGATCAGCTCTAGCTGGGCAGGCCAGGCTCTAGGCTTCCTTGCTCATGGAGTCAGCCACAGCTGGCTGCAACTGTGTGATTTGCTTTCTTTAAGTCTGAAGTTTCATGTGAACTTCCTCTTGGCTTGAAGAAAAGAATTTACATTTATAATTGACAACTGTTTCCTTTGATAAGATCTATTAACTTTTTCTAAGTAAATGTAATGATATCCTAAGATGGGTTTTTGTGTGACAATTTTGTAAAAGATTTTTCATTTGCATTTTTATTTCCAAACATATATTGAAACAAATTTTTAAAAAGAAGGAGATAGGGCTATACAAAGTGACAAAAACAAGGAGCAAAATGTGCTGTCAACCCCAAGCCCACCCAGAACAACTGCAGGACACAATAGCATAGAAGAAATTGGAAACTACACACCTGAAATCTACAACTGCAGAAAGGCATGGAGGAAATCAGATCAGAAATAATTTCTGTAGTAAAAAAAGAAATAATATCTATAATAAAAGATGTACTAAGTGTTTCTAAAGACAATGATAAAAAACAGACAATAGAAAAATGATGGAATCCTTAAATGAGCAATATAGGAAAGTAATAAAATATATGAAGCAGATTCAAAGTGCTATACAGAAATTTAACACCTCAATCCCAAGCTGGCAAAACCTTACAGATGTCATTGCCGCTAGTGAAGAGGTAAGAAAAGATCTCTTAATAACAACTAGGAAGCAAGAAAAATAATCCAACATATGCAAGATGATACAAAGATGAACAGTGTCAGACGAATAAACATCAATGAGGAGTCTGTACAAGTGATATAAAAACTTGTATGAGCAGAAGTAATAGCAGAAAACTTCACAAATATGGGGCAACAATTTGACATTCAGATAACTGAAGCATATACAACGGCAAATAACAGTTAAAAACACACACTGACATACAAAAATCAAGATCTCAGAAATACAGCACAGGAACAGTATATTAAAAGCTGCTAGAGAAAGGAAACAGATCACATTTAAAGGAAAATCCATTAGAATAACAGCAAATTTCTTTTTACAAATCATCGTCAAGAAGAGCATGGAATAACGTACTTCAAGTTTTGTAAGAAAACAAATTTCAGCCCAGACTGCTATAACCTGTAAAGCTCTTTTTCAAGTTCAATGGAGAAGGACAAATGACAACTGAAGAATTTCATGATGAGAAAGCCAACTCTGCACAGTTCACTAAAAGATATTCTAGAGAGGGATCAGAATGACCACAGCTCCATGAAGGAGAATGGACAGAGCCCACCAAGTAGGGCAGATAATTAAACACAGGAGCAAAAGAGGTATACAACAGCAGTCTTTCAACTATTCTTTTATATACAGCAGCAGAATATGTCCATCAGCATATTCTGCAAATAGACTTCTTTACCCTCTCAGTCATGGTTCTGTCTGGATCTACAGAGTGGATATCAAGGAAATAGCCACATCTCAGGCCCACAAATGACACCTGGGCACCAGTAAGTATCATGGACACTGTGTCCATGTACACAACATACTAGGACTTTGTGTAATATTCTATCCCCAAAATGTTAGAAATTCTAGTCCTACATTTGCAATTCCAGTATTTATGGTATGTTTTATTCTTAGTAATTCTTTACTATCATGTAAACTTTTTCTTAGTTGATATCTTTGCATATATTCACCTATTCAAATACTATGTCAGTACTCTGAATTGATTACAGATTCATATATATGATACAAAACATTCTGGCTTGTAGGTTGGAATCATGATTTGATTTGAATTTTGGAATATTGTTTTGAAATATTTAATTTAGGTGTAATTAATAGGGAATTAATTATCTGAATATTGTTGAATTATGTTTTTTGTATTATGAGTCATACTGTATCTCTGACATACAATCTACTTATAAGACATGGTATGATATTTTTTCCTAGTGTTAGAAACCATATATATTGTATATATATATATGTATATATTTATATGTATATAAATATATACATATATATATATAAATGGATATATAATCGATATATGAATATATATGTATCGGATAGATATATAGCTACTTTGTTTTAGTGCATTGAGAATGAAAGTTTGCAGTCGTGTTGTTTAGACAAGATATCAGGTCTGCACCTTTCCCTGGTGCAGGGAACAATATACATGTTATTAATTGTTACCATCCTACTAACTGGTTTTGAAACTATTTCATTATTTTATCTTTTTTTCTCATTAAGATGAATTTAAAAAAAAACAGTATGGGAAGATATATGCTTGATTTTACCTTATAATTTAGCTACTATATTAGAATAAAGATGTAATAAATTCATTTTCCTTTTCAAATGAAAACAATAGTTGGCAATGACAATGATCAAATGAAACAATTTAGATGAATCCTTACCCTCTGCAAGGGTTGGGAACTGGCCAGTTGTCCAAAAAGAAGTCCAAAGTGTTATTAATTCTGTGAAAAAATAACATTTATTTCCACATTGCTAAGCATAGTTCTGTTTCTGCCATAGAAAACCTCTGGTTCTTATCACTGACCCAAACTCTTTGCTAAAACTCCACTTCTGGCTTGTATTTTGGGACCTCAAGTTTGTTTCCTGCTCTCTGTCCTCTCATGCCTCTGCTTTCATCTCATTGTTCCTTGAAACCATGGTCACCTTCCTAACCCCTGGAGCATCAAAAATCCTTCTCACTATCCTTCCAGCTCTGGCTGTGCCGTGACCACGACAAGCTGCCAGCATGTTGAGTCATGCCATTTGTCCTGTATTTCTGTTGCTGCAGCAGTATGGACATCAAAACAAACAACTAGTTTCCTTTTGAGAAAGACCATTCCCTTCACTTTGTAATCATTATCCTCACCCAGTTGCTCTTTAAGGTCTTTCCAAGGATGGCTAATGTTAGGCAGTTCAATTGAGCACTTAAAATCAAAGTAACAAGACCTGCCTCTTAGTTGATCAAACAGGGCTTTTCTACTGATGTAACTCCTGAAATGTGAACCAGTGCTGCAGCCAGGCCCTCCACAGCTCCCATCTCTATTATTTCTCAGCTGATTATTTGAAGTGGCCAATAGCAGCAGGAGACACAGAATCCAAAAGTCTTATAGCATCTTTTTATTATTTCTGTGGGAGAAAGAACTATTATTCATTTAAATTTAATTTCTGCTTTCTGCTCCACTTGTGCTGATATTCTTCTTTGTGCTGATAGAAGTAGATCCAAGCTCCTGTCTTTGTAGTTTAACGTGTCCACCCAGAGCAGTGAATTTAGGACTCTAAATGTTCTGGTGGACATCTGTGTACAACCAAATCAACCTCAGGGATATCCAGTCCATGGGCAGTAACAATAGTTGCCACTACAGCTCCAAAATCACCATTTCTTAAAACTTTCAAGATGATTTCTCTGCTTCTGTGGAATGTCACCATGTAATGACTGGGCATTCTGCTTTGTAGATGCATTCTGTGACAGCTTCTGGACTTTCTTGGTTTCACAGAAGAAATTAGACACCTTTGATAGCCACTGTATATGTGGATCACATCTCCAAGAACTGCTTCCCTCTGAGTCCAGTGGCACTTTTGCTCCATAGTTATCGCTCTTCTCTGAGTCTTATCAATTAGGTCCTCCTGTTCATTCATATATATGTATATGAATTCACATATATATATATATGAATTCATATATATATATGTATATATATATATATATATGTGTGTGTGTGTGTATATATCTTAGCAACATTGACCAAATTGCAAAACCAAAGTGTCAGTATTATCTTCAGAATATTTCTTGTAAGCTACACAAAAAATCTGTTTTCACTTGATCAGCAAAACCCATATCCAACATCAAGTCAATTTCATCTATGACAATATGCTTACGTTTGGAGAGATCCAGCTTGCCATTCTGTAAGTGGTCTTTGATGTGATCAAGAGTCTCAACCAAGATATCAACCCCGTTGCACATTCATTCAGTTTAACTTGCATATGGTGTTCCATCATAAAACAAGCCATTTCCAGCTTTTTTGTGATGTTACTGAAGTCTCTGCTTACTTTTTTGTATTACCTTTAATAAGAAAAAACAATCAGACAGATTCAAGACATGTTAGTAGGACAGCTACAATAATTAACAATGCATATTGTTGTCTTCATAGTAGATATTCAGAATACAAGATGTCGACATGATATCTTTTATAAACATTATTGGTACACATATTTCTTCGCACTGAACTAAGAGAAAGTAGTTGTATACATAGTCGAATATTTTGTAATAGTAAAACAAGCAGTTCCAACACTCTCAGTTCTGCTTACTTGATTTGTCAGCTCCCTTGGAGCAAAAACAGGTACCTGGAGATATGGCCTTTCTTCCTGTCTTGCAACTGTTCCTAAAGTTTCTCTATCAAAGATTGGCAAAAGAGAAGTCTTCCCAATGTCTCTGTACACCTGTGCAATTAAGCCTTTCCCACTACAGACGTTATGATAGGTGTTTGCTTGTACTGGAAAGAAGCTTTGAGAAACTTAACAGTCTTATCAGATAAGGGAAAATTAGATAAAGCACCTTCTTTTGTGCCATTGATACTTCCTGTTCTATCTCACTGGCAGCACCACTGGAATCAGTTTTTGGATGAAATAACCCATTTTTAAGTCTAGGGCTTTTTTGTTCCAATTATTCCATCGGTTTCTTTTTCTTATTCATTTTTTGGTGTAAGGCATACCTATATCTTCTTCAGAAGGTTCCATAAACTTTCTTGCCTTTTTATTTTAGGAGAGACATCTTTCTTTTCAATGAGTTTTTTGTGGTTGTTGTTGTTTCATACTGTTGGTTTTAGGGGAAATAACTTCATCCTGGGGTGGTTCCTCTTTTAGTCTTCTTGGATTCAGAAGGATTCATGTCAACTTCAGCAGACATTGGTTTTTGTTTTTTTGTTTTTTGGGTTTTTTTTTGCTTTTTCTTCTTTCCTCAGCACTATGACTTTAGAAGAAATTGTTTCTTGCTTTCCTTCTAGTGACTCCTCAGTCTTGTTAAAATTTGGCTTTTCCTTTCTGTCTTTGCCTTTACTTTCTTTTCCAAGACCAATCTGATTTGAAACTAATGTTAGTATGAATTTTCCCCAGCATCACTCAGCACTAGATGCATAGTCTGACTGGTCTCTTCAACAACATGCAAAGAAAGTGTTTTCTTTTTGTTATTATATTTTCAATTTCTTTAAACGATACTGGATTATTCAGAATTTTTAAACCTTGTTTCATCTGTGATAGTTCATATGAATCTAGAAATCTGTCCATCTGTTCTGTGTTTTCCATCCTGCGAGCATAAAGATTAGGGAAACAGGTATTGATGATGTTCAGACTTTCTATACATTCTGCAGTATTTTCACCCTTTTTGTTCCTTATTGCATAAATTTCAATCATTTGTTCTTTTTTTCTGCTTTTTTTTGGGTGAGGTTGACTAGAGTTTTGCATTTTATTTACTCATTCAAAGAATTAATTCTTTGACTCAGTTCTTTGTATTGTTTTCTTCATCTGCATTGCACTTATTTCTGCTCTGATTTTTATAATTTCCTACCTTCTTTGGCTTTGGGCTTGACTTGTCCTTCTTTTTCTAGGAGCATGTTCAGCAGCATAAGACTGTGTATTTGGGCTCATTCTGTATTCTGGATGTGAGAATTTGTCCCTAGACAAATGCAGCTTTCATTGCATTTCAGATTCTAGTGAGGTGTATCTGCATTTTCATTTGGCTGTAAATAGTCTTTAATTCTTTATTTTAATTGCTGAGACTTTCATTGTTCAGGAAGGTATTATATAAATTCCATGTATTTACAGAATTTTTGCTTTTTCTTTTGTGAATAATTTCTGGTTTCATTGCACTATGGTCATATAAAATTCATTGAATAATTTAAATTCTTTTGCATTTGCTTAAGAATGTTTTACATGCTAAGCAGATAGTCTGTTTTGAGGAATGTTCTGCATGGAGCTAGGAGGAATGTGTATTCTGATATTGTTGGCTGGAACACCCTGAAAAGTTCTACTAAGTCGATTTCTTCACGTTTGGTTTAGTTCTATTATTATTATTATTATTATTATTATTATTATTATTATTATTATTATTATTATTATTGCTTTTTTTCATAGCTGATCTATCTCCTTGTATTAATGCAGTGTTATAAGTCTCCCAGTAAAATTATGTTAATTTTCACTTAATATATCATGTCTGTTAACTTTTTCTGATATTTTGGGGTGCTCCAAAATTGGATAGATTCATTTATAATTATCTCTTACCTTACAGTTTTCTTCTAATAATTTTTAACAGTGCTTATATTATCTATTTTCATTATTCTTCTAATAATTGTATAACCTTGTGTATGTCTTTGATCACGCTTAGTTTGAAGTTGCTATGCTTAGCAATCAGAACAGTACCCCTATTTTTTCTGGTTTTCGGTTGCATTGAGTATTATTTTCCATCCTTTGAAATTCATCCTATTAGGCAGACAGAGAAACTGAGGTTTGATCCCTTGCCTACCATGCCAGCCTTGCCCTGAGGGGGTGCTGACATGCTGATTGAGGTGGGGAATGGTGGTGTGTACCCGTAATCCCAGAGCTTGGCAGGCTGAAAACAGGAGGATCATTTTGAGTCCTGTCTGTGTAGTGAAACCCTGTAGACCCTGTACTAAATACAGGGAAAGAAATTTAGCCTATTAATTTCTTTTTGAGTTAAATGTATATTGTATATTGTTGGGTTCTGTTTCTTGATCCACTCTACCAGTCTACTTTTTTAATTGGTGATTAATGTCAAATCAATTGGTTATATTGAAGGTTATAACTGGTATGTATTAGCTTATCTTTGAAATGTTGTTTTCCTACAATGGGATCCATAGTTTTCCCTATCCTTAATTGTTTGCCCTTGTTGGTAGTTCTTTTCTGTTCTTCTTGAAAGTGTAGTCACCTTGCCTCTTTGTAAAATATTTGTCAGTACTTCTTGTAAGAGAATATTAGTTGTCATGAATTTTAATTCTCCCTTGTCATGGATTTATCTTATCTTATCTTATCTTATCTTATCTTATCTTATCTTATCTTATCTTATCTTATCTTATCTTATCTTACCTTACCTTACCTTACCTTACCTTACCTTACCTTACCTTACCTTACCTTACCTTACCTTACCTTACCTTACCTTACCTTACCTTACCTTACCTTACCTTACCTTGTCTCATCTCAGCTTATCTCATCTCATCTTTTCTCTGCATTGAATTTGATAGCTAGTTTTGCAGGGTAACTTAATCTGGATTGGCAATTGTTTTCCTTCAGAATCTGAAATATCTCATGCCCAGCTCTTCTTGATTTTGTGGTTTATTGTGAAATTTGTGGTGATTCTAAATGTCTTTCCATTGTACATGTTCTGTTTCTTTTCTCTAGCATTCCCATCTTTTGCTGAGTTGCTAGGATCTTGTTCATTATGTGTCTCAGTGAAGATTTGTTCTGATTATGGCTAGCAGAGTTCCATATATCTTAGACATCATTACGTCAAATTACTTCCTCCTGTGCTTGGGAAATTTTCTATTACTACATTTGTAAACAGCCTTTTTATGTCATGTGTTAACTTCATCAAAAATTCTACCTTCTAATTCATTTAAGTGGTTTGCCAGCTTTCAGTGGAAAATTATTTTTCATTAATTTTAATTTTTATTCATTTTAATGAGAAAAAAGATAAAATAGCAATGAGAGTTTCAAAATTGGTTAGTAGGATGGTTATAAATTAATACATTGTGTGTTTATTGTCTTCACAGTAGTTATGAAGAGGACAAAAGGCATACATAATATTCTACCTAAACAATATTAGTAAAAACTTTTTTTCTCAATGAAATAAGAGAAAAGGTAACTGTATATCCTAGTTCTCCCTCCGTGTGTGTGTGTAACAGCAATTTATTTACACAATAAATTTCTCCTTTATTTACAATTATGTGGAGTTATTGATGTGTGACATTAGGTTGGCTAGCAGCTGATAGCTAACCTTAACTAGAAAAGTTGTTCATCTCAGGAGTGAGGTAGTTTGTTAGCTGTAGGCACTGTGTCAAATCGCACCTACAAATATTTCATCAGTTTCCTAGCTTCTTCACTCCCAACATATCCCCTTTTTTATTTTCTTCTGTCAGAGATCGGTGTTCCACTACAGGGGGAGAAGCAATCTTTGTAGAAATCTTTAAAGGCCTTTTCCATATTTGAGGCCAGTCTAAAGATTGTAGGTATGTGAATTAATCAAAATACCCCCCCCAAAACAATAGTCCATAATAGTAGTAGGTTATCAGCAGAACTACCCATTGTCATAAGGTGTTGACTTAAGCTCAGCATATTAACATGGTATTACTATTTATACCTCATGGTCACACTTTTCTGCTGGATGGTTAAGACCAAGTTAAAGGAAGACTTATAATTAAAAATGTAACTTTTGTATCTGACAAGGTCGGTCAAATCCTCTCAGAATTTGCTGTGAAATCATGTGCATCACCTTGCAGATTTGTGAGTGTCAGCAATGGGGATGAGAAACAGTCATTGCTTCATCAATTTTTCTCTCTATGAAAGCCTGGGAGAATTTTCTCTTACTAGATAACTCTCTGTCTTAGTTACTTTTTGCTCGTTGCTGGGACAAATACCCAACACTCAAAATGAAGGAAGGAAAGGTTTATTTAGCTCACAGTTCATAGAGGTTTCAGTCCATATTCGGCTGGCCCAAGGCTGAGTGGAGCAGGGCAGAGAGCATCCAGTTCATGGTGGCAGAACAGCAGCAAAATGGTGGCAGAGGAAGCCAATCAATCAGGGCAGCAGAGCAGCAGCAACAGCAATAGCTTGAATCTGTCTCTCTGTCTCTCTTTATATTATATTCAGGCTCTCCACCTTAGCCCCCGCCTTAGGCTACACCCATAATCCCAGAAGTACTTCGACCCATAATCCCAGGGATCATGGATCAAGTCTCAAACTCTAGAAGTCCCCACCCAATGACTACATGAGGCTTTGGCGGGGGATAACTAGACATAAATCATAACACTCTCCTTAGGCACACTATCCATCATCAACCACTTTTCTTTGTGTCCTGTAATCTTGATCAGAAAATTTGGGAAACCGCTTAGTTACACAATGTTACAGTACAGGTTCTCCTATATTCTGAGTCATCACTGATACTGAAGGGCCAAAAAATTGGCTATCCTTGAAGCTCCTTTTGTTCTTCAATTTCTGTTCTGCAAACTTAAGTTGTTAACCTTCCAGAAGAGAACCTTAGTGATACTATTACCCTATAACATAGGCAGATAAGCTTAACATCACTATCTTTCTGTGTATTAAAAACCTTAGACATAACATGTAACAGATATTTACCAGCACTCACTGATTTTCTAAACTTTAAGTCCCTGTAAAATGTGGCAAAACAATTATACATTTTTACACATAAGTTTAGAAATTTAACTATATGTGACATTGTTTTGGTCTGTATGTAGTTGTCCCCTTCACCGAAGCTTCATGTGCACCATGGGGCTGTCAATGTGGGGCTTGAGGGGCGGGGCCAAGAGAGGCACAAACCATTAAACTGACAGCACGCAGTCAGAACTCCCTCGGGCCTGGCAGGATGGCTCAGTGGTCTAAAGCGCCTGCTTAAGAAAGCTTAGGAGGCCTCAGGGACCGCGGTTCGATCCCCAGCACCACATGCTGCGCCAGCCCTGCCCTCAAGTCAGGCTGAGCAGGCCATAAAAATAAATAAATAAATAAGTGAACAAAAGTTCAAAAAAAAAAGAGCTCCCTGCCCTCCAGGAGCAGTCTTTTGGAGGTATGGAGCCAATCATTCTGGAAACAATAGCATAGTCTCAGTGTCTTGCTATGTAATTCAAATTGTTTTGAATTATGAAAGCTGTAGTAACTGTGAGCTAAATAAATCTGTCTTTCCCTAAGCTTGTGTGTTGGGTATTTGTCTTAGCAAGGAGAGCAGAGTAACTAAAAGTCATTGTAATAAGATAATCATATGACTTTTTTCTTGTCCCATGTTTTCTTTTATAATTTTTTAAACAAACATTTACTTGAGAGAGACTAGCAAAAATTTGTATGACCTTAGAAGTAGTACACACTTAGAAAACCAGAATGGCAGGTGTTAGAAAAATGCTATCAGTATTATACATTGACATTTTCAGTGTACTTGCTTACTTCACAGATGTCAACATACATAGTTTGGGTGAGAATTCTACCAATTAACTGTTACTTTCAAAAACCTGATGGAGATTCTTAGGACCATTGTCTTAACCAAGTTTTATATATCAATATATGGTTTAGTCCCTGCCATGATTCCTAACTTTTGTCCTTGTTCCCTCTTCATTGCTTAATTCTTAAGTTGTCACTTTCCCTATAACTGTGTTATACATTTAAATTTTTAATTATTTCTTTGAGTTCCAACACAATATCATGTTTACACATGTGTGTCTGCTTTATTTCTCTTATGAACATGTCAAGTTTCTTTTTTTTTTTTTGTCTTTTTGAGAAGGGTCTTGTTATGCAGTTGAGGCTGGCCTTGAGCTCACTTTTGTAGCCCAGGCTGGTCTCAAACTCGCACCGATCCTCCTGCCTCAGCCTCCCGAGTGCTGGGATTACAGGTGTGCGCCACCACGCTCGGCCTCAAGTTTCTTTTTGAGACAGGGTCTTGCTATGCAGTTGAGGCTAGCCTTGAGCTCACTCTTGTAGCCCAGGCTGGTCTCGAACTCGTACCAATCCTCCTACCTCAGCCTCCCATGTGAAGGCTTTGAGTTCATTATTCTCTTTAATTTTTATTTCATTAACTTTGTTCTTTCCCTTTTAAAATTACTTTTAATAAGAAATAACAACGTATAACAATGTGACAGTTTCAAAACACATTAGTAGTACATTTCAATATTTGATACAATACATATTGTTGTCCTCCTACTTGTTATACAGAGCCCAGAGTGTAGCTCTTATAATTTTTCTAATCAACATTGGTACAACTAAGTTTCTTGTCATTGAACTAAGAGAAAGTAGTTGTATATATAATCCAATGTCCAACAATCGCAGTGGGTTATTGGTAAAACTGACAATGTTAGAGGCTTTGATTTAAGACTTTTGCAGCTCATCATTCTAATCTAGCTTTCCATTTTATGCCTGGTGGTTAAGCTTTTCTGCTGGGTGGTTAAGAGCAAGTTTAAGCATGACCTGTATGGCAACACGTGTAACTTCTTTTTAATCTCTCAAGTTCAGTCAAATCCCCTCAGGATTTACTTTGGAATCATGTACAGTCCTTTGTACAACTGTTGTCAGTGTTGGCCACTGGGATGAGTCACGGTCATTGCTTGACCAGTTTACTCTCTGTGAAAGCCTGTGAGAATGTTTTCTCACTAAGCGCCCCTCCTTTGCCACACTATATATCTTCAGGCCCTTTCCTCTGTAGCCCCATAATCTCGTTGAACAGAAAATTCTTGAAACCTCTGAGTTATAGGATGTTACAGCACAGGTTCTCTTATGTCCTGAGTCCTCACAGATCTTGAAGGGCTAGGGCCAAAATATTGGCTATTCTTGTAGCCCTTCTTTTTCTCTAATTTTTGGTCTGTAAACTTATATCCTTAACCCGCCATAAGAAATGCCTAGTGATACTATTACCTTATAACATAGGTACTTGAGCATAAAATCACTTGTCTTCCTGAGTATCAAACATCTTAGACTTAACTTGGGATTGGTATTTTCTATCAATCGTTGTCATTCTAATAAATCTGTATAGAATGTGACAAAAGCAGTTGCACATTTTTACATATTTAAAAATCTAAATATATACACAATTATGGCCAACCAATCCGCGGTTCGATCCCCAGCACCACATGCTGCTGCCAGCCCTGCCCTCAAGTCAGGCTGAGCAGTAACTGAAATTACATTGGAAGCAGCACACATCTAAAAGACCAGATTGACAGACATTCCAAGCATATTTTTATGTTAAATATTCCTATGCTCACTGGAAAAACATTTTTAAGGTTCGTAGGAGCATTATCTAACTCACCCTGTGTATATAAGGGCAAGCCTTGCCTCTTCCATGCTTCCTGTCTTTTCTGCTTGCAGTCAATTCATTGTTTAACCCTTAAGTCCATGATTTCCATGTAGCTGTGTTACGACTGTCCATTTCTATTTGATCTTTTGAGATCTTACAGTAGGGAGACTATGCGATATTTCCACATGTAGGTCTGGTTTATTTCAGTTATGAGTATATGTTCCAGATATATTCACTTATATATGAAGTTTTCTAGTGTATAATTTTTTATAGCTGAGTCATATTCATTGTATAAAAATACCACATCCTTTTCAACCATTCTTCAGATGATGGGCATATAGGTTATTTCCAAAATATGGCTATTACAAAATGTGCTGCTATAAACATAGGTACACAGATATCACTATGGTATGATGTTTTTAGTTCTGGGAAAATTTCCAATAGGGGGATAGGTGGATTGAATGGGATTTCCAGTTCTAGTTTTAATGAGTCTCCACACTGCTGTCCATAATGGGTGCATCAGTCTGCATTCCTACCAGCAATAGAGAAGGGTCCTTGTTTCCCCACGGTCTCTCCAACATTTATTGGTGGTTAATTTTTTTTTTTGTTTCATGATAGCCATTCTTTCTGGGGTGACATTGTATCTAAATGTTGTTTTAGTCATATAATTTTAGGCTTGTTGAATTTATTTCTCTGAGAAGTGTGTGTTCATGTCAGATGCCCATTTATAGATTATGTCTTTGAATTTTGGGACCCCAGTGAGTTTCACTTCTTTATAGATTCTGGCTAGAAGACATTTGTCTGAATACTTATTAGTTAAAATACTTTTGAAAGTTATGGGTTGTCTTGTAGTTCTGTTGGTAATTTTTTTTGAGTTGTTCCTTGTCTTGGAAGTATTTCACTTCTCCCTCATACTTGGAAGTGAGTTTTGCTGGGTATAGCAGTCTGGGCTGGAATTTGTTTTCATGGAGGACTTGAAGCACTGTGCTCCATTCTCTTCTTGACTTCATGGTTTGCGAAGAGAAATCTGGCATTATTTTTAAATATGATGTTTCATTTCTCTAGCAGCTTTTAGTATACTATTCTTCTGCTGGATTTCTGGGAACCTGATTATTGTATATCTGGGTGTGTTTTTCTTTGGGTTGATGTTATTTGGAGTTTTGTGTGCTTCAGTTACTGAATGTCGGATTGTTTTCTCATATTTGAGAATAGGAGTTTTCTATTACGTCTGCCCCTATTCTTTTTACATCATTTGTACTGACTCCTCCCTCGTTGATTCCTATTAATCTCACATTGTTCATTTTTGCATTGTCTTGCAGAGGTTGAATTATTTTTGCTGTATTCTGGTTGTTTCAAAGATATCTTTTCTCACCTGTTCAGTATCATGACTATGTCTTCAATATTTGAAACTCTGTCTTCACTTTTTTGCACATGATGTTGCCAGCTTGTGATTGAGATCTTATTTTCTTGTATATCTCTGTGAAACTGTTTCATGCGATCTCTTTCTTTCCTATATTGCTCAATCAGGGAATTCATCATTTTTCTATTCTCTTACTTTTTATCTATGTCTTCTTTAGTAGTGCTGAAGTCTGTCATCATAGTTATCGGTTCTCTATTTCAGATATTATTTCTGCTCTGTTCTACTCCCTATATTTCTGTAGTGTTCCTTTACCTTAGATGCTATTAATTTAGAGATTTCTTTTTTTAACTTTAGAAGAGATTTCTTTTTTTAACTTTAGAAGTTATTTCTGTTTTGGTTTCCTCTATACGTTTCTGCAGTTGTGTTTCCACTTCAAAGTCTATTAATTCATGCACTTCTTTTCTTTTACATCAGATGTTATCTCTAGTCTGAGTTATTCTATATGTTTCTGCCCTTGTCTGTCTACCTCAGAAGCTATCAATTCAGAGATTTCATCTGCATGATTCCCATTTTCTTGTATGGTAGTGTCTCCTGTATTTGTTACCGATGGGCTCTGGTGTAGAGATTGCATTTTGGTCCTTGTCTATATCATTCTGTATAGCAGTGACCTTTGGTGCAAGAGTGCATGCCATGCCTTAGTCATTCAGTCTGGGCTGTTGGGTTGGCTTAGCTGCTTGTAGGCCGGGGAAAGGAGGTCTCCCTCACCTTGAGGGCCTGGCTACTAGATAGGCTATGCTTGTGTCAGGCTGGAGTTCTGACTCACATGGCAGAACCGGTGCTGGATAGGCTGTACCTGCTACGGGCCAGAGGAGATCTCCACTCTGTAATGTTCTGTAGCTTTTTTTTTTTTCAGACTCTAGCAATTCAGAGATTTCTCTTTTTACTTCAGAGGCTATGTCCAGTCCGAGTTCCTCTATATGTTTTTGCATTTATTTCTTTACTTCAGATGCTACTAATTCAGAGATTTCAGCTTTCTCATTCCCATTTCCTTGCATTGTAGGGACTTCTGTGTTTGTTCTGGGTGGGCTGGGGACCTAACATTGTATTTTGCTCCTTGTCTGTATCATTTTGTATACTGGTGATCTCTGTCTTTTGCTGCCGAACTTTGGTGAAATTATGCTGTTAGAGCCTAAGGAAATGTGGGTCTGGATTTACCAAGTTTGATATTGTACATATGTGCCTGTCTGGGTCTGGCTTTTGTGCTCAGCTCCTAGATCAGCTGCTCAGGTCTGAACCCCAGCCTCTCTTCAGGGAATTTTGATGCAGGGCTGCACAGCAGATGCCAGAGCTTGGTTCTGAGTGAGTTAGAAGTTCTGGTGATGCATGGTTGCAGGCCTAGTGTTCTTGCATATGTACTTGCAAGTCATGAGCTGTGGGTGGGGGAAAAATTCTAGTCACGGTGCGGGGGTCGCAGGCTGGGAGCTCCTACCAGTGCGCCTGCCACTCAGTCAGTCAGTCAGTCAGGGCTTGATGATACTTTGATAGGGACTGCATTAAATCTGTACAAAAGTTTACAGAGTATGGCCATTCTCACAATGTTGGTTCTTCTTGTGCAGGAGTAGGCAATATCTTTCCATTTTCTGAAATCCTCTATGATCTTTTTTTCTCACAGTACTTTAGTTTTCACTGAATAGATATTTTACTTGTTTAGTTAGGTTAACTCCTAGGTATTTCGTTTTGCACAGTGTTATTGTAAAACATAGTTTTCATAATTTCCCTCGCAGTATTTATTATTTGTATAGAAGAGTCCTATTTACTGCTGGATGTTGCCTTGAATGCTGCTATGCTTCTGAATTTGTTTATTAATTATAGTAGCTTCTTTGTGTAGTATTTTGAGTGTTGGAAGTATACCATCATGTGATCTGCAAATAATGATAGTTTAAAGTTCTTCTTTATCTAGTCTTATTCCTTTTATTTTTCTCTTTTATGTAATGGCTCTAGCTAATGATTCCAGATCTATGTTAAATAGGAGTGGTGAGAGAGGACATCCTAGTCTTGTACCAGATGTGAGAATGAAAGATTTCAGTTTTCTACCATTTAGAATTATGTTAGCCATTGGATTGTCATAGATGACTTTTTATCAGATGGTGGTAGAGACCCTGTGCTCCAATATTTTCCGTAGTACTTTGAACATGAATGAGTTTTGGATTTTCTCAAAAGCCTTTTCTGCGTCAGTTGGGATGAACATGGTTTTTGGGTTTGGTTCTACTGAAACAGTGTATTACCTTTATAGATTTGCATATATTGAACCATCTTTGCATACCTGCGATCATTCTTATCTGGTCCTGGTGTATAATCTTCTTAACGATTTGGTATAAACTGTTTGTTAGGGTTTTATTTTGGATTTCTTCATCTGTATTCATGAGAGAGATTGGCCTGTGATTCTATTTTTTAGTTGCATCTGTGTCATTTTGGTATCAGCATAATAGTTGCCTCCAGCAATGATTTTGGGAAGATTGCTTCCTTTTAAATTTCACTGAAGAGTTTGGGGAGTATTACGATTATATCTTCTGTGAGTTTCTTGTAGAATTCAGCCCTGAATCCATCATGACCTGGACTTTCCTTTGTTAGTAGGCTTTTTATTACATTTTGTATCTTATTGACCATTATTGGGTTATTCAGAATTCTTATATCTTGATTCAGTTTTTTTTTTTTTTTTTTAATAGGTGCTTTAAACAATTTATTTAACTGAAATGGACTTACATTTGTTTCTTAAGTGACTTCCATTATTTGGATACATCTGTTCCCAATGGTAATTTATAAGATCTTCAAGCCAATATAAATATTTTATAAATATTTGGGTATATACCTGAACAATACCTCAGCAATACTTTTCAGCAAGAAAACACTGAAGAGTAAAAACCAGACACAATTGCTCACTACAGTGAAAATCTGCTGAGATATGTTTGAGGTAGGAAGGCACCACATACCTCTTCAACTAAGAAAATCACCCTTACAACACAGGGCAATTTTGTTTTTATACAGGACCTAGAACACTTAAGCTGTCAATTAGGTGGTGAATGACAGAACTACATCCCAGTTTATGCCATGAGTTCTTAGGCAATAGGTTCCAACAACTCAGGTTTCTTCCCATTGGTCCTCACAAAATGCACTTCTCTGGGAGGGGCAGGATGGCGCTTCAATTGAACCCAAGTACCTTTCTCTTCGGCTTCTTTCTTTTTCTGATCATTTTCCTTAACACGTTTCAGGAAGCTATCACGACTTTTTTTTTTTTTTTTTTTTTTTTTTTTTTTTTTTTTTTTTTTTTTTTTTTTGTCTTTTTTGAGACAGGGTCTCACTATGCAGTTCAGGCTGGCCTTGAGCTCACTTTTGTAGCCCAGGCTGGTCTCAAACTCGCACCGATCCTCCTGCCTCAGCCTCCCGAGTGCAATCACGACTTTTTAAATGTTTAATATGCTCAATACATACATTAATCCTCTTGGCAAGTATCTTGCCCTTAACTTGCTTATTTACAACAATGCCCACAGCGTAACATTGGTAACTTTGGTAACATTGTAGACTCTTCCTGTTTTGCCATGGTAACATTTGTGAGGCATTCCTTTTTGCACAATACCCACGCCCTTGATGTCAACAATGTCACCCTTTTTGTAGCTTCACATGTATTTGGCCAAAGAAACTACCCCATGTTTTCTAAAGGGGCTGGTGAACATATAACGGGTTCCCCTCCTCTTGTCCTTTGTGTTAGTCATTTTGACAAATTACTGGAAAATGGCAGTTCTGGCCGAAAGGGTCAGTTTTCTTAATTTGTACCATTCTAGGAATCTGTGCCTTGAATTCTGTGGCAGTAAAAATACTCAAAGTAGCTATTAATGGTGTTCTGAATCTGTAATATGTCTGTGGTAATTCACTCTTTTGTTTTCTTATTGCTTGAATTTGGGTTTTTTCTTTCCTCTTTTTGATTAGGTTAGCTAGGAGCTTATCAATTTTATTTAATCTTCCAAAGAACTAGCTTTTTGATTCATTAGGTTTTTTTTTTGTTTTGTTTTGTTTTGTTTTGTTTTGTTTTGTTTTTTTGTCTTGGTTGAATTAATTTTTACTCTAATCTTTATAATTTCCTCCCATCTTTGGGCTTTTGACTTGGTTGGCTCTTTCTTTACTAGACAATTTAGGTGCAATATTAGAAGAGCTCTTTGGTCCCATTCTGTTTTCTTAATGTATAAGTTCATAGCTATCACTTTCCCTCTAAGAATTGCTTCTATTGTATCTCATAAATTGCTGTAAGCTGTGTTTGAATTTTAATTGAATTGTAAAGATAGTTCAATTTCTTCTTTAATTTCATCTCCACCCAATTGGTTGCTCAGGAGAGTGTTGTTTAATTTCCATGTGTTGTAGTTTTTGTTTGTTATTGGACTCCAGATGATTTGTGCTATGGCTTGGCTTTTGCCTAAGACTTATGCTAATCATGGTGGACTGCTTAATCTTTGACAAGATATTTCAAAGCAGGCAATGTTGAGGCGGTGCCTTGGTTGTTATTGGGGGTTTTAGTCAGATTTATTTCCTTTTGAAAATCAAGAGGAAAAGGCTGAGCAAGATGATTTCAAATGTTAGCTTGTGCAGAAATGAAGCAGCAGAAAAGACAGAGCCCAGAGATCCTCCATTGTGGGTGCTGAACTAGAGAATGGAAAGAATGCCTGAGGGTATCACTGGAGGCAGCAGGCAGGTCTCCACACTTTGCAGCTTCAAAATTGCAAGGGAGAGAGCCTTAGCGTTGAGAAGAAATCTGCAGAGCCTATATTCCATAATGGCACAAGGTTCCACAATGTTGCTGGCATAGAGAGTTGGCTCCTCAGAATCAGTTTCAAAATGAACTTCATCAGTCCAGACGCTCAACTTGTACAGTCAACGAAGAAGAAGGACTGGCTGCTGCTCCAGCTGGCAACAGACCTTGGCAGCATCCATGTGGCTTTGGTTTAAGATGCATTGAGACTGTAGGAGTTGTGACATTAAGAAGGCTATCACCTTGATTTCAGAAGCTCTGGAAGGCCAGGCAGTGTGTCCCTGAGAGAGCAGTGTGTGAGGTTGTGAGAAGCCTATTCAGTGGAAACCCCAGAAGTTTAGAAAAGCCAGAAACATGAATCATCTAAGGAAAACTTCAAGGAGGGAGAAAAAGTCAGCCTAAGAGAAAAGTCATGGGAGCTACCACCACAAGTGCCATAGGAGCAGAGATATATAAGGCCTTTGGAGCTCACAACTCAGCACAGAGTGCTTTGCATGTTTCAATTGGAACCATGATTTCATGTTTGCCCCGCTGGATTTTGCACTTGGGTTTGTCCCAGTGATTTGTATTGCCCCGTTGTTTGCAATTTTTGCAGTGATAATGCTTATCTTGTGCCTTTGAATGCTGGACATGTTTAAATTTTCTTTTGCACAGGGGCACAGAGTTTCAGAGTTTATCTTTGATCTTGGAGGAGACTTGTGACTTTGACTTTTCAGTAATTATGAAAACTTTGGGAGTTTGGCAGCTGTTAAAGATTGGCTGAAATGTCTTTTTTTCAGAAAGGGATGAGTATGAGACATTGAGGGTCCAGAGTTTGAGATTAATTGATGATCCACTGGGATTATAGGTTTTAGTCTAATGGGATTATGGCTGTCAGTACTGCTGAGATTACGGATGTGACCAAAGGTGTATATCCTGAGGCAGACAGCCTAAATGTACTATAAGAGACACAGAGAGACAAGCTCGCTGTGTTGCCTCAGTTGCCATTGTTGCTGTTCTCCCTCCCTGAACTGCTGCCCTCTGCCTTGTGCCCCTCTGCCTTGGAGCTAACCCATTATAGACTGAAACATCCAGTAACTGTGAGCTAAATAAATCTCTCCTCCCTTTATTTTGGGTGCTGGGCATTTGTCCCAGCAATGAGAGAACAGTAAGTGAGATAATGTTTATGACTGTTACCTCCTCGTTGTGAATTTTTCCCCTAACCAGTCTATAGTGGCCTTCTTTATTTCATTTGATGAATCTTGAAGTTCAGACTATCTGCAAACAGAATTGCTACCCCTGCTTTTCTTTAGAGGTTCTGGGACATGTAATGTTGTTTTCCATCTTTCGACTTTCAGCCTATGAATTTGTTTATGAGTTAAATGCACTTCTTGAAGATACCCTATTGTTGGATTTTGATTCCTAATCCGCTATGCCAGTCTAGTTCTTCAAAATGGAGATATAAGTCCATCCACATTGATGGCTATAACTGAAATGTATTGACGCATGATTGACATGTTATTTACCTGCTATTGTTTACCCCTTTTCTTCTGTGTTTAATTATTTGCCCTATGTGGTGGATTCTTTCTGTTCTCATTCACGGAGTTTTGGTCATTTTTGTCTCTCTCTAGAATATCTTTTAATAATTTGTACAGTATAAGGTTGGCTTTGTCATCATGAACTTCTGTAGTTGTTCTTTGCCATGGAATTATTCATTTATTTCTGTACTTCTATGAATGTATTCTTTAGAAGCAGTTATCAATTATTCCGTAATAGTTGTCCTTTCTTTTTTTACCTCAGCAGTTGTTTCTGATCTGATCTCCTCAATACACCTCACTCCCCCAACCCAGAACTGGAGATTTAACTCAGGCCCTTGTGCTTGCCAAGCGAGTGCTTATTCTACCTCAACCTCCTGATTTCCTCTGTACCTTTCTGTAGTTGTTTCTTTACTTCAGATGCTACTAATACACATTTTTTTTAAATTCAAAGTTTATTTCTTGTCTGATTACCTCTATAACTTTCTTAACTTGTTTCTTTACTTCAGGCACTGTTAGTTCAGTAATTTCAGCTCTTTGATTCCTGGTTTCTTTTAGCTAATGTCTCCTGCATTTGCTGTGGTTGAGTTATTGGCCTGAGATTACATTTTGCTGCTTGTTTTTGTCATTTTGTATCCTCTGACCTTTGGTGTAGAGCTTTGGTACAGTTATATCCTTAACCTATTGAAAATCTTACCCACGAGAGATAGTATGTTTAAGGCAGTCATAGTTTTGCAATTACAGAACTACAGTAGAGAACACTAATAATGTGTGGTGATATTTAGCACTTGACAACCTGTTGTATTTAACCAGCTTATATTTCAGACAGTAATTGCAAACATTAGGACTATATAGCTAAGAAGTTATTAAATTGGGAATTTTTAAAAATTAGTTCCCCTAAGTTCTGTATGATCCCCTCCCTTGTGGTGCCTGAGGTCTTCCTGGTAGACTAGTTCTCGCATTACTCTTAATCTCTCTAGATTAAGAGAAAAAGAGAGAAGACACTCTTATAGATCTGGTTCTAGCAAAGTGATTCAGGTTACCAGGTCTGTGTCTACCTCATTTGAAATCATCCAGATGTGCCTACCTTGGGTCCTGATGCTGTGTTTAGCTTCTTGTTGCTGCAGCCTGTGGGAGTGGGACCACTCACTCATGCCAAGGCTGGGTTGGAGTGGAGGAGGTATGGCAGATGCAGAGTAGATCTCACACTCAAGCTGGGCTTGAGCTGATCAGAGAGAAATGGCAGGCACAGAGCAGACCCTCTCACACATGCCAGGCTAGTTTGGAAATCTAGGGGATATGGTGGATGTGGAGCAGATCTCACACACATGCCGGGCTTGGGGTGGGTGGCAGAGGATCACTAGGCACAGAGCAGACTGTCTCACTCATGCTGAGCTGGGCCCAGAGTGGAGGAGATATCATATCCTATTTCTAATCCAGATAGAACTTCAATTCCTTTGCTACACAAGGCTTCCATATTAGTGTGTGACCCTTTCTGAGGTTCTTCTCTCAGGTATTATTTCTGGTGTGATTTCCTGTCTATGTTTCTGTTGTTTTTTCTTTACTTCAGATGCTATTCATTCAGAGACTTCTGTTTTACTCTGAGATTATTTCTGATCTGATTTTCTCAATACTTTTCTGCCTTTTTTTTTTTTTTTACTTCAGATGTTATTAATTCAGAGATTTCCATTGTATGATTCCCACTTTCTTCAATGTGAGTGTCCTCTGAATTTGCTGTGGTTAGGTTCAGGGCCTGAGATTGCAGTTTGCTCCTTATCTTTGTCATTTTGTATATTATGGTCCTCTAATCCTTTGATGTAGATACTTGGTGCAGTTATACCCTTAGAACCTACCAAAAATCTTACCCAAGAGATATTATATGGTAAAGTAGGGGTATAGTTTTTTATTTGCTATAACTAATAGTAACTAGTTAGGAGCAGTAGTGGCCAGTAATATTTAGCAGTTGATAAATTTTTTGTATCAGTGTGTATTGATGTGTGTATTTTGCACAGTAAGAGCAAGTATTATATCCATGTAGCAAATTAAATTGGAAATTTTTACTTAATTTAGTTCCCCTAAGTTCTGTCTGATCACTTCCCTTCAATCTACCTGGGGTCTTCCGGGCCGACCAGTTCACCTGGTTACCTGTTGCCACTCTGCATATCAGGAGAAAAACAGTGATGACATTCTCATAGATCTATATCTACCAGAGTTTCTCAGCTTACAAGGTCTGGATCTACGAAGTTTGAATTCGTCCACATGTGGCTAGCTTGGGTCTGGCTGCTATGCTCAGCTTCTTCCTGCTGGACCCTACATCCAAGTCTGGCCTGGCCTGGGTCTGGAGGGTCCAGGGACATGGAATAGAAGGTTTCACACAGGGCTGGATCTGGCAGGGAGGCGCTAGTCCAATAGCGGAGTAAATGTCTGACTCACATGCAGTCCCAGGGCCTGGTCTTGGTCTGGTCACAGAGTAAAGGTCTCAGTCACGTGGCACCACCAGGCCTTTTCTGGTTCTGGAGTGAGGGTGCTTGTTCACACATGGAGGAAAGGTATAAACTCACACCTGCAGCTAGCCCTGGTTTGGATCTGGAGGAAAGATGCTGATACCTAATTGTCAAGTAAAGGTCTCATTCATATGCTGCTGCTGCTGTGCCTGGTTTGGGTCTGCAGAGAGGGCACTGGTCCCCTGAGGATGTAGAGGTCTTACTAACACACCACCGCTGGGCTTGTTTTAGGTCTGGAGGGAAGACCTACGTTTTTTATACATATGCTTTAATGCTTGTTTTCTTTACCATTACTTTTGGACAATCTCATTTTTATGTATGTTGGTATGATTTTATTCAAATCTTTTTGTGTAAAGGTTCCTTTTTTTTTTTCGAAGGGTGCGATAATCTCAACTAAATTCAACAATTTCAAATCTTTAAATATTTATTGCCTGCGTCGGAGCTGTTGCCTCCGAGTCTGGACAGAGAAGTGCGTGTCCCAATGCCCACCCCACGTGCATTCCCGGTTCCTTCTGGTTCTTAGTCCAAGATGGCCAGTCTCAAGGATCAGTTGATTGTGAATGTCCTCAAGGAGTAGCAGGTGCCCCAGAATAAGATCACCATTGTCAGGGTTGGTGCTGTGGGCATGGCTGAGCCATCAGTATCTTTTTTTTTTTTTTTGTCTTTTTGAGACAGGGTCTTGCTATGCAGTTGAGGCTGGCCTTGAGCTCACTTTTTGTAGCCCAGGCTGGTCTCGAACTCGCACTGATCCTCCTGCCTCAGCCTCCCAAGTGCTGGGATTACAGGCGTGTGCCATCACGCCCAGCTTGAGCCATCAGTATCTTAATGAAGGACTTGGCAGATGAACTTGCTCTTGTTGATGTCATGGAAGACAAATTGAAGGGAGAGGTAGTGGATCTGCAACACAGCAGCCTTTTCCTTAGGACAGCAAAAATTGTCTCTGACAAAGACTATAAAGTAACCACAAACTCCAAGCTGGACATTTCACTGCTGGAGCGCATCAGCAGGAGGGAGAGACCCATCTTAATTTGGTGCAGCGGAATGTGAACCTCCTGAAGTCCATCATTCCTAATGGTGTAAAGTACAGTCCCAACTGCAAGTGGTTTGCTGTGTCTAACCCAGTGGATATCTTGATGTATGTGGCTTGGAAGATAAGCGGCTTTCCCAAGAACCGTGTTATTGGCAGCGGTTGCAACCTGGATTCAGCCCGGTTCTGCTACCTGATGGGAGAAAAGCTGGGTGTGCACCCCCTGAGCTGCCATGGCTGGATCCTCGGGGAGTACGGAGATTCCAGCGTCCGTGTGTGGAGTGGCGTGAATGTTGCTGATGTCACACTAAAAAAATCTGCACCCTGAGTTAGGACCTGATGGGGACAGGGAGCATTGGAAAGAGGTTCACAAATAGGTGGTCAACAGTGCTTATGAAGTGATCAAACTAAAAGGCAACACAACCTGGGCCATTGGACTGTCAGTGGCAGATTTGACAGAAAACATAATGAAGGACCTTAAGAGGGTACATGCAATTTCTCCCGTGATTAAGGGGCTCTATAGAATCAAGGATGATGTCTTCCTTGTGTCCTGGGACAGAATGGGATCTCCAGTGTTGTGAAGGTGACTCTGAGTCACCTGAAGAAGAGGCATGCTTGAAGAAGAGTGCAGATACCCTGTGGTCAATCCAGAAGGAGCTGCAGTTTTAAAGTCTTCGAGTGTCACCATGTCACTGTCTAGGCTACAGGAAGGTTTAGTTGGAGTTGGGCCAGTTGTCCGTTTTCTCTGATGTGTACTATTAAGGTGGTCTGAAGAAAACATCAGTTTCTGAAAGTTAGAAACATAAGCAGTTCACAAAACCCCACAGTTCTGTCCTGATGCCAAATGCTGCTGCACTTGTAGTCCTGATTACTGTGAAGTAGCCCAGCATCACTGAGATACCTCGCTGTGCAGGCTCCAGTCACTCTTCAAACCGATGTGTGTTATTCTGTTACACAGCTTCACCCACCAAGCCTTGTCTGATCTCTCCCCAGTTGGTCAAAGAGTGGGATCCAGTGTACGAATCAAATACTGCATGTCTTATGCATAACGTTTAAAGGAATTTATTTTCTATATTATATTATATTATAGTATATTATATTATATTAGTACTGTACATTGCTGTACAATGTAAAAAGATCTACCTGTGAACAGTACAACCCAGCATCACACCAATCACAATACCAAATAAACCTTGAACAGTGGCTACTGTTTAAAAAAAGAAAAAATTATTGACTACTTTTTACTTTGAGAATTATAATTATATGAATATAAGTTTCTTGATTTTGGCACAGAGTGAACAGTTACTTGACTGATTTGCAAATGCTTTTCCTTCATTTTTATTTTACACAATTTTCATTGTTGTACTAATTAAAATTGTGAAGAATTTATTTTAATGTGCATGCTATGCACATTAATCTCATGCTATGTATTCATTTCATTAGATATTTGTCTAAAGTTCACCATATTTACAACTTATGTCTTTAACATTTTAATATTTCTCTAAAATTTTTAATATACTATATAATTACTAATTTTCAATAAATTTAATGAGAAGAAAAAGATTTAAGTGGGGGAAAGCAAAACAAATATAGGTCAGACTTAGGAAACATACATGCCTGTATATGAAACATGGGAATCCTTTTGTCTATGGAATGACACGAGGTGGGCAACCGTTTTTAAAGATGTAGAGGACAGGTTTCACTGGTAGACTGGCTCTGGTCGCCCGTAAAGGTTAGGGAAATGTCAGGCCTTCTTTGTTTCAGTTTCGTTTCTTTGACCTTATTTCTCATTTTCCTGCCTCTTTGGGCTTACTTTTTTGGCTTAGGATAACCCTAGACTGGTCTAGAAAATTCCCTTAGCAATTGAGCATTTGTTAACACCAAAGACAGGGAAGTGCTTTTTTTTTTTAACTAAAAAAAAATCGGTTCCAGCCGCGACCCGAATCGCAGCCGGTAGCAGAGCCCGCGCGTCCGACGCCGGAAAGCTGGCTGCACCCCTCTGCCCCGGCTCAGCGTTGCTGCGACTAACTTCCTCTTCCCGCTGTGACCCGAATCGCAGCCGGTAGCAGAGCCCGCGCGTCCGCCGCCGGAAAGCTGGCTGCACCCCTCTGCCCCGCCTCTGCATTCCTGCGACTAACTTCCTGTTCCAACCCCGACCCAAATCGCAGCTGGTAGAAGAGCCCAAGCGCCGGCTGGTTCATGACAAAAAAGCAATACTTTCATGAGGTCATAGCCAACCCTGCACAGACTACTAAAAAATATTTTAGAGAGTAGCCAGAACTTCCTGTTCCAGCCACGACCCGAATCGCAGCTGGTAGCAGAGCCCGCGCACCGGCTGGGTCAGGATCCTTGGCCCGCCTTCCCCTCCCCAGCTCCCGCCCGTTTTTTTTTTGAACCCCTCCAGCTGAAGCTCCAGCACCAAACCCATCAAACATCTCGTTTGGCAAACGATCTGGCCCACGAGCCTACCAGGACTACTCAATCCCAAAGCTCCACCTCCACCTACAGTCCACATCCGCTGGGATTCACAGAAGCTAGCAGCCCGAGCTCCAACACACAGTCAGGAACCTCTGTAGAGGAACCAGCTTGGAGTCTGCAGACCAAACGCCCATAGACACAGCATAACGCCACCAAAGTGCAGAAGTCGCTTCCATACAAAATGATAACAAGGAGTAGGAGGCAATCTCAGGGCCCGTGCCCACCAAAACCAAATACAGAAGACACTATCATGGAAGAAAATGGGAATCGTACAGATGAAACCTCTGAATTGGTAGCATCTGAGGCAGACACACAAGTGCAGAAACTTATAGAGCAACTGAGATCAGAGATAACATCTGAAATAACAAAAGAAATACATGAAGTGGAAAAATGGCTGGAGAAACGTATAGAGGACATCAGAGCAGAAATAATATGTAAAGTTGACAAAGACATGCCTAAATCAATAGCATCCCAAGTAGGGGAACAACTACACAAAAGTAGAAAGGAGAACAGAACAGAAATACTCTCTGTATTAGAGAGAGAAAGGATAACCATAATGACAGACTTCAATACTGTTAAAGAAGATATCGATAAAAAATTAGAGGAGAATAGAAAAATGATGGACTCCCTGACAGAGCAATATAGGAAAGACATAGATCGCACGAAAGAGTTTCAAAGAGATATACAAGAAAATAAAATCTCGACCACAAGTTGGCAGAGCCGAATGAACGAAAATGAAGATAGAGTTTCAAACCTTGAAGACACAGTTGCAGCCAGTGAAAGAGTAAGAAAGGATCTTTTAAAAACAACCAGAATGCAGGAAAAAATAATTCATCATCTGCAAGACGACGCGAAAATGAACAACGTGAGATTAGTGGGGATCAATGACAAAGAAGGAGTCAATACAAATGATAGAAAAAGAATATGGGCAGAAGTAATAGCAGAAAATTTCCCAAATCTGAGAAAACAATCAGGCATTCAGGTAACTGAAGCTTACAGAACCCCAAATAACATCAACCCAACTAAAAATATGCCAAGACATATAGTAGTCAAGATACCAGAAATCCAGCTGAAGAATAATAAACTAAAAGCTGCTAGAGAAAAGAAACAGATCACATTTAAAGGAAAACTCATCAGAATAACAGCGGATTGCTCTTCACAAACCATGAAGTGAAGAAGAGCATGGAGCAGAGTGCTTCAAGTCCTCCATGAAAACAATTTTCAGCCCAGACTATTGTACCCGGCAAAACTCTCCTTCAAGTATGAGGGAGAAGTGAAATATTTCCATGACAAGGAACAACTAAAGAATTTCATGACATCAAAACCAGTGCTACATAATATTCTAACAAATGTTTTAGAAAGGGACCAAAATGACCCGAATCCAACAAATGAGAACAGAAAGATCCCACCAAATAGAGTAACCAACTAAAAATAGGAGGAAAAATTGGTGAACACTAACGAATAAGAGTCATGTCAGCCATAAGTCAATACATTTCAATTATAACCATCAATGTAAATGGACTCAATTCTCCAATTAAAAGAAGACTTGCAGAGTGGATAAAGAAACAGAGCCCAACAATATGCTGCATACAAGAAACACATTTAACCCGTAAAGAAAATCATAGGCTTAAAGTTAAAGGTTGGAAACCAATACTACATGCTCCAGCACCTCAAAAAAAAGCAGGGGTAGCAATCCTCTTGGCAGACAGTCTAAACTTCAAACCAAGACTGATCAAACGAAATAGAGAAGGCCACTACATACTGGTTAGGGGAAAAATTCATGATGAAGAGGTAACACTCATAAATATGTATGCACCCAACATGGAAGCAGCAAGCTATATAAAACAAACCTTAATGGACCTGAAAAATCTCATATCCAATACTACAATCTTAACAGGAGACCTCAACACTCCCTTATCCGAAAAAGATAGGTC
>PVJA010025105.1:0-31111 GCA_004027025.1 Myocastor coypus
TCTCCATATGGAGATGGGAGGCTTGGCCCTCGGCTGTACATGTGCTGTGTTTCCTCTTGGGGAGTGGGCACACCCTGCAGCTCAGGGCTGCCGTCCGTCTCCCTCCCCTTGGTCTTCTGAGCATGCCCACCTCTGCTCATGGAGCCCAGCACCCTGCGCTCAGTGCCCTGGACCCCACTGGCCACCTCATAGTGCACACATCCAGCCTCCACCTCAGAATAGACACTGCTTTGCCACTATGCTTGCAGAAGGCCACCCAAGGATGTCACCAGCCTGGAAGCAGCTCAGCCTCCTGGTGCCGGGTGTCTGCTAGCAGGAGGCAGTGGGGTGCTAGAAGTTGCAGGAGGCTCCCAAGTCCCACGCCTGGGTCCATCTCCTGTGTACCCATGAGGACTGTGAATACCATGAAATCCTTCTCTGGAAGGAGCAGGGGCTGCCTGTCCGGGTACACTGGAAGAGAACAAACAGTCTTCCGGCCTCTGAGACTCAGGGCACGAAGGGGCGGATGTCACTGGCTTGATGATGGGGTGGCCACATGCAGTTCTGTGGAGGGACTGGTCCTCCAGGGTCTGAAGTGACAGCCTGGGTGAGACCTGGGCCTCATTTAACTCCCGAGGACCTGGATTCTGCCAACAGTGTGCCCTGAGAGTGAATACCCTCCAGGTCAGATGGGACCGTAGCGGAGCAACTGCACACACCGGGGGCCCTGAGTGGAGCCCACCGCACCTGGACCTCCAGCCACACAGCCAGGAGCTGCTCTGCAGGTCTGTTTGGACCAGTTGAGTGGCTGTCACTTGTCATGTGGCAGTGGGTGGCCTGAGGGCCACGGATCATGGGTGTGTGAAGTGAGGCCCCCACCTGCCCGCTGTGACTGGGATACGTCCTGTGACAGCAATGCTCTGCAGAGTGGCCCAAGCTCTGGAACAACCTGTGCGAGATATGGATGAGACCTCAGCGGCCTCTCCACTTCCACTGTGACCTTTAAGCCCCTGAAGGTCACCGCCTGCCTGTCTCTACGCTGAGCTCAGGACTGCTGGCCATGCTGCTGCCTGCAGGCCCCTGGGATCCCTTTTCTCACCCTATCACCCATGCTCTGTGGCCAGCCAACCTTCCCAGCCCACCTTCCCCGAGCCCACGTCCCACATTCTCTGTGAGTGGCTCAGCTTGGGGCAGCAGCGCGGACAGTGGGACAAGCGCGGGCGGTGCGGCCTGAGTCTTTTCATTGTGGAGAGCGGACTGGAGATTCCTCCTGGCTTTCTCAGCAACCTGCCTCTGCCTGATGCGTTTCTGAGAAACAAACTGCGCAGCCAAAGGGGCCACTTATTGATTCAGCCGCTGCTCACACCCCAGCACTGCTTGTGGCCTCAAGAAATCGCAAGGAACAAATCAAAGTCCCTGTTGCCACAGAGCTTGAAGCCTAGGGAAAATGACAGCTAGTGAAGTAAATGAGCAACGCAAGGAGAATCTAGGCTGTCAGAGAGGGCGTGGATCGAGGAAACAGGAGCAGGGGCCAGAAGAAGATCCGGGCCACGGGGGCAGGGGCAGGAAGAAGATCCAGGCCACGGGAGCAGGGGCAGGAAGAGGACCCAGGCCCCAGGGGCAGGGCGGGGCAGGGGCAGGGGCAGGGGCAGGAAGAAGATCCAGGCCACGGGGGCAGGGGCAGGAAGAGGACCCAGGCCCCAGGAGCAGGGCAGGGCGGGGCAGGGGCAGGGGCAGGGGCAGGAAGAAGATCCAGGCCACAGGGGCAGGGGCAGAGTATGTCCTTTGGTCTCACTTGCTGGCTCACGTGCCAATCATCTCTGGACACACCCCAAAGACACACCACTTACAGATCTGCTAGGAGTCCATCCCCTCACAGACATGGCTTAATGACTGCCATGTTCCAAGACATGTCCACTGAGGCAGCTTAGTGTGCATGTGAACATCACAGGAGCCTAGATGGGTTGGGTGACCTCTGGACGTGGGCTCTTGGTATAGCCGAGATGCGGTTAACCCGAGACATGCCGGGCTGCTGCTGGCATGGTGTGGCGCGCTGCTCTGGGGCGAACTGCTTTTTCCTGTCAGCAGAAAAAGCGTGCTCCAAAGTCACAGTGGAAACCACAAGGGTGGACCTACCACGTCTGAGGCGTGCGTGTGCTGCTCTGGGACACTCCACTCACTGGTGGCACTGCCGGCGGATGCAGAGGTTCGGGCTCCATTCCAGCCCATAGCGCTGTCTCATTCTGTGTGTGACCACTGACCATAATGCTGCGGGCTGCTTGTCTTGTCCATGGTTTCCTGGAGAGACCAGGCTGGGAAAGGGGAGAGGATCTTGGAAGAAAGCAACTCTCCTGTTGGGTTCTCAGGGCACCGAGAGGGAGGTTTGTGAGGAGACCGCGTCACCAGGAGGGTGTCTTGCAGCATCTGTGGTCCTTGTCTCCAGAACTGATCAGACTCTTGGCAGCCGCCTCTCCGCTGATCCCTTTACTTGGGTGAACCTCCGAGTGCGTGCTGTGACATCCCTGCCTCCTACCGGGAAGCCCAGCGAGGCTTGTGCATCTCTCAGGAGAGGGTGATCTGTGCCGGAGGCCAGAATGGGGTCTCCAGAGGCCAGGCCCTGCCGGCCCCTGGCCACTCCCACCAAAAGGATGACACAAAAATGGCACAGGACACAGGTAACAATGTCCTGAGGGGAGTTTGTTCTCAGTGGTAAAGTGGGCTGGCAGCTCGGTTTGGGGGTGGGAAGTTGCAGTCAGCAGGAGGAAGCCCCAGGGACACAGGCCGGGGCTCTGTGGAGGGACACCCCTCCAGGAGGGTGAGGAGAGTCAGAGGTGCCCAGAAGCACCTGCTTGAGGCCGCTGCTGTGGCACTGGAAGGACCAGGATGGGCACCAGGGCCTGCAGGAAGCCAGGGACCGGCTCCTCAGTGGGAGCTGTGGGTCAGTGGTGCAGCCTCGACCCATGGCTTCTGATCACTGTACCTCCCCTAGAGTGGCTGGGACTCACGTTGGGTTTTCCATGGCATGGTGAAGGTGGCAGCAGTGGGCAGTGCCAGTGACGAGGCTCCAGTCAGGATAGTGACTAGGTGATGGGAACAGTGGGCTGGGGGTGCCAGAAAGGAACCTCGCGCAGAGACACGTGCAGCTCCAGCGGCGGGGCCTGGTCTGGGTCATAGTGCAGAGCCCCAGGCCTGCACCTCAGTCCTCCCATGCCCGCACAGTCCTCTGTCATCCTCCTGGGACAGAGTGTGCCCGCCTGCCCGCCTCTGCCCCGTTGTCCTGGCACAGTCATGTCAGCTCAGCCACTGCAGATTTCACCTGCACAGGCAGTCTCAGGAATGTCCTGGAGACGTGCATTCAGCCACCTGCACGGGGCCCCTGGGCACCTACTAAGCAACTCGGTGCTGCTCTAGGGGTGCACAGGCTGCATACAACAAGACCAGGAGGCCTTGCCCTGCTGCCCTCCTGCCCTCCTGTCCTCCTGCCCTCCTGCCCTCCTGCCCTCCTGTCCTCCTGTCCTCCTGCTGTCCTCCTGTCCTTGCCTCCTTGCTCTCTGGGGAGAGGAACAGCACCTTAGGAGCAAAGATCTGCTTGCTGTTAATAACTTTGCTTACTAGGTGAACAGAAAATCTGACCTGAAAAATCTTGCATGTGCCGAGAGAGCCAGGTGTCATGCCTCTCCCCAGACACAAGGTAGAAGATTTAGCATAAGCGCCATGCTCGCCTATAGCACACAGTGCTTTGTGAGTGGGCTCAAGCCTTTGACACCATGCTTGTCTGTCTGTCTGTCTTTCCTTTCTTCCTGATACAGGATCTCGCTATGCAGCTTGGCCTCATGGTGATCCGATCCTCCTGTCTCAGCCTCCGCAGCACCGCCACGCCCAGTTTTGGGACAGGCACAGCATGCCATGCCGGGGATTGAACTCAGGACCTTGCTCTTGCCAGGCAGGCACTTAGACCGCCAAGCTATCTCTCCGGCTTTGTCACTGTGCTTTGTTTTGAGCTTTATTTGTGTAAAATATAACACTGGCTGCAAAGAAAGTCAGTGACACCCACAGTGAAGCCAAGCGAGAAACCATGGGAACCACAACAGAAGCAAAGAGGGAAATCTGCAAAATTTGCTACAGTCTTGAAAAAACAAAATTCTGGGGGTAGTTTTGGGGCTCCGAAGTGATCATTTGGTTTTGCACCACTGTTTATGGGAAAAACATGTATAGTGCATAATAATGCATAGATAATTACACATTAATAATTTGGTATCTTGGAAGTGTACGTATGTTACATGTAAAGTAACATATGCCATCATATTATATAAAATAAATAGACCACTTGGAGCCCCAGGAGGGTCCCAGTGGGGGCTTTGAGGCCTTGTGCCTGCGCTTTGGGTGGTGGCTCTTAGCTACTGCCCTTGGAACTCCATGAGACACCAGAGACAGGGGCCCCATCCAACCGGCCATCCTGTCGCGACGCTTAATGGGGTGAGGAGTATGGCAAGTCCTCGGTAATCTCCGTCCCAGGGCTCTTGGGGCCCCGTGGGTGGCTCTGTGGTGCTGCTCTCCCACGGCTTCGCTTTCTGCAGACCCAGATCTCGTGGGGAGGATGATCCTGGACCAGTTCTTGGTTCCATGAGAGCTTGGAGAAGAGACAGGGGCTGAGAGGGTGGAACTGAGCATACACCACAGCCCTTGTGGCAGGTAGATCTAGGGGAGAAGCTTGCGGGGTGAATTCTCTTGGCCCCACTTACCGCTGAGCAGATCAATCATCACGCAGCGCGCTTGGGGCTCCGCTGGGATGGAGTAGGCACACAGTTCTCCCTCCTCACTTGGCGCCTCTGATGGTGGGGCGTGCCCGTTCGCGTGGCGGCTGGCTTTCTGCTGCCTTCCCCAACTCCCACTTGGCTATTCCTTCATTAAATTACAAGTTCCCGGATGTTCCCCCAGTGCAATTATCTACCACTTCATAGCCGCCTGGCCTTGGATCCGTTCGCAGAGAAAAACACAGGGAGAGTCATGCTGCTCTAATTAATTTCCCCTGGCTGGGTTTCCACTCATTTCACCCTTGGAAGTACAGCCCTAGAATGGGCCCAGGGTGCCCGCTGGGCTTCCTGCCCCGGTCACCAATCTTTCTCCAAGCTGTCGGTCAGTGCAAATCGTCCAGATGAAGGCACTGCTCCTGCCTCGGCTGACCGCCAGCTGTGGGGGCTTCCAGCCTCTTTCCAAGCTGCACATTGCCCTCGCTGGCGTCCAGCCCTGAGTGTCCACGTGGCCCTGTCCTCCTTCCCTCCACATCTGCTCTCTTGCCCTGTTGCTTTTGCCATAGCTGCTCTTTGCCTCCCCCAATGCTTGGCTCTGCTCGGGGCTGCAGCGACCGTCTTGCTGAAGGGAGAGAGCCAACCCAGCTGCTCTGCGGAGCGACTGTACCTGTCACAGTCAGACTGCAAGGACAGGTTGTCTGCCTGGCACTCGGGTTGCAAATGGATGCTCCAGTGGGGAGGGCACACACGGGGACCATGGTCCAGCAGTGCAGAAGGGAAATGCAGCCCTGGGTCCTGGAGGGGAGACAACAGCTCAGCAGTGTCACCCAGCTGGCGGAACCGAGACGCAGAAGGGAGAAAGGACGGGAGGAAGCCCCTCACCCTGGGCAGTGGGGGGCCGTGGGACCTCCGAGCTTCAGAAGCAAAGCCAGAGTCTTGGCGGTACTCACTGCACTGTGGTGGGAGGCTCCCGGGCTAGGTCCCCTGCCCTTGTCCCTCAGACTTAGTCTCCATGAACTGGCACAGCAGTTCTAGGACAGAGCTGTCTCCAATATGGGCAGGAACCGCAGATTTAGTGACCTGCCTGAGATCCCTCAGGTAGGGCGGGAGTGAGCCGCAACGCAAACCCAGCCCCAGCTGACCCGGGCTCCGGCGGGCGGAGGGCTGAGAGAAAGCAGAGCCCTGGGACCAGGCGGATGCCGGGGTGCACACAGGGACCCTTGGCAGAGGGTGTGCCCAGGCTGGGTGCAAGACAGCAAGGGGGACGTCTGTGCAGGACACCTTGGGCCCTCTCTCAATCTCTCTCTCTCTCTCCTCCTTTTTGCTTTGATCCAGTCCTGCATCTGGTCCTTCACACAGACACTTCCTAGCGTGGGTTGGAGTTTTGCGGGAGAGTGAGGTCCCCCAAACCCTTTCTCCAGAGGCATGCTTTGTCTCAACTGGAAGAACACACACACAAGAGAGAGGAGGGAAACCATTCCTGACCTTGGGAACTGCACCACTGCACTGGGGTGGCAGGATGAAGAGTCACAGCTCCCCACATGTGTAAGGCCTGGGGACACGCAGTGTGGACAGCTGCAGGGTCTGGCAGGAGCCACAGAGGCAAGCGCTCAGCTGCCTGTGGGGTTAGCCGGAGTCGTGGTTTCTATCTAGAGCCTCGGGTCTCTTCAGCAGGGCTTTGGGGAGGTGACTTGCTGTTAGGAAGAGGAGCTGGTTGGAAGGGGTGGATCCCCATGGAGGTGGCCTGAAGGGTTCTTCTCCATCCCTGGCTCCCCCCTCTTGCACTGTATCCCAACCACCATGATGCCCTGTCCTGGAGCCAGTGGCTGTGGACGGAGACCCGCTCCAAGACAAAGCTCGGCCCCTTCAAAATTGCGGGTGTCAGGTATCTTGTCCCAGTGACCAGGAAAGTGATCAAGACGGCTTGTGTTCCTGAAGGGACTGTGTCCCAGCACAGGAGTGTCTCCCAGGGGGCTGGGAGGAGGGAGGCTGCTGACCCCTTGTAACAATGACTGGATAAAAAACACTCCCCTCAACCTGGGCAGCAGCTCCGGCAGACTTGCTGGTAGGACCACGGACCACCATCCTTTCTAGTCAAGGCTGCATCTCTAAAAGTTTAGGGAACCTGCCCCCGCCCCAGCTGCACCCCCCACTCCTGCCCTGTAAGGCATCCTGTGTGGATTGCTCTGCACCTGTATTGATAAATAGGCAATAAAAATGCACAGAGAGCTCAGGCGGATCAATTTATTTCCATTCTCTTGACACAGTTGTGGTTGCGGCTAGGACGGAGCCGACCAGCAATGCTATTTCCACGGTGAGAGGCGGCGTGATACTGGACATAAGTTATCCTTAAATGTCACATGATAATAAGGCAGCGTCTTCGGCCGTTTATCTCCTCCTTTCTTACCTAGCAAACACTCCAAGCTGGCAATCAGGCCAGGCAGCAATCGTAGGGCAACCTTTATGGTATGAAAAATGGCCCCGAAAATTTATGAGACTCTTCCTGAGACTCCGTATTTATAGAACTTCCTGCCAAACTATGGAAGGTGGACCTGCAGATGAGGCGAGGGACCCCACAGGGTCTCCCGGGCACAGTGTGCAACTCCTGTCCTTCGAGTCCAGGTTTCTGTCACTGCATGTGCCTTGCCTGGTTGCCGAGCGGGTGTGCGGCTGCGGGCAGCAGTCTGAGCTGCCACCAGCTCATGGCTCAGGAGCACGGCCTGCCAGCTACTGATGCCAGAGCAGGGCCGAGGCCTATAGGAGCCGGCCCAAGACTATGTTTGTTCTTGGGTGTCTTTCAGTGTCCACCATGATGACCAAGTGCTGACTTGGTGGGAAGCCAGCTACACAGGAAGGAAGCAGTCCGATCAAGAAGCCGGGCTTAGACAGTGGCCATCCTGAGCGAGCCAGGACCTCTGGGCCAGTGCAGCCACTGGGGGGGGGGTTCTCCGTGGCTACAGGGCCTCCTGACCTCCCGTCTTCCGGGTCACCACTGCTTTGCCCACGCCCAGCACCCTCCAGCCCAGCCCCCTCTCTTGTGTCGGCAGATCCCCTCCATGTCTTCAGCTTCGGTTTCCTTCTAGATCCCTGAGACCCTCCCTGCCTGGCCCGCTTCTGCCCAGGCACTCTTCTCTGCTTTTGGCATCCCCTGGTTCTCCACGAATGCACGGGCCCCACGCATCTGTGTGCACATCACTCCCAGACTGTGGGTTCCAGAAGGTTCTGTCTGTCCCTCTGCAGGCACCGGGGTCCTCGCCTGACTCAGGTGGCCTGGCCACTGCCTCCGCAGAGGAATGATAGCTCCCTCCACACGGACAGCCGCCAGAGCGCTACATCTCCCCCGAGTGGGGGCACTAATTCCAACACAAATTGAAATCGCCGTGCTCGTCTCTTGATAGGAATTCAACAAGCAGACGGCTGTCTGGAAGTGAATTAGTCGTCCACTGAGAAATCAGAAACCTCAGGCTTTGCGAAGTGAGAGAAACGTTTGACCTTTCGAGGACAATTTTCATCTTTATTCTTCTGGAGCCCTGTCCCTGTGCGGCGAGGGTCTAATCAGGAGTGCGCTCCCCGCTGAGGCGCTCAGGGGCTGGCCCGAATGCTAATGGGGATCTCCAGGGCACCAGAGACATCTTCATCCTGGGGAGTCACTCCTGTCCTTCTCTTCTGCCCAGAACCCTGGCTGGCTCCCTCCCGTCTTGACACAAGGGGGCGCTGTGTAGGCCCCCCGCCCCCCCGCCCCCCCCCCCCCCCCCCGCCAGCATTCTCACAGAATCACTGGGAGCTTTGCCTGTGGGTTCCTTTGAGGGCTTTGCGTCCACCCGCTTCTCCCCTCACACACTTGCGCACGTGCTGTGTGCCTCATCCTGGGTGCAAGAAAGCCGGAGTGGCATTTGTTCCACACCATCTAGTTAGGGCTGGGCGAGAGGGAAGTCAGGGAAGGTTGATTGTTGATTTTGAAGGTGTCGTGTATTTGGGAAGTGAGGGGGTCCAGGGTGGACCAGTTGGCCCTGGTGGTGAAGGAGGGCTGGCGGGGCACGGAACATGGGAACCCCTTCCTCCTGCCCTCTCTGGCTCTGAAGTAAGTCCTAGCAGTCCAGGCGAGTGTGCAGCTAGGCAGGGAGGGCACTTGCTCTGTTGTGTGACTTTCTACCTGGTCCCTGGTCCCACCTTATGTTGTAAGGCACCTGACAGTGGCCTTCTCTGGACAAATGCTGCTCGCTGTCAACTTCAAGGAGGGAAGAAGTACTGTCACCTCCGCCCTCGGCTAGGCCGGACCTCCCTAGGCTTGGATAGAGCCCAGAACGAGATGGCCCTCGCTTGCACCCCGGTGACCCTCCAGGGCCTGTGTGTAGCCTGTCTCTGCTGCTGGAACCAGTTTGCAGTCCAGGGCCTTGAGACAGCACAGACAATCATGACTGCAGATCTGGGCTCGGGTGTCTGAAGCCGGGCTCACAGGGCTGGACTCGGGTGCAACGAACGCCGTGCTCCCTCTGTAGGCCCTGGAGTCCACTGTGCGTGGTGTGAGTGCTCGTGTTCCTCTAGGCATGTGTGTGTGAGATCTTCCCACGGAGGGGCTGGTCCTAGCCCTGAAGAGACTCCGGGCTCCTCCTCTGTGCTAGTCCACAGCACGAGGCGCCATTTATGGGGGAGGAAACTCACCAGGCCTCGAGCCTGCCAGCACCTTGGTCTGGGACTTCCAGCCCCCAGAGCCTTGCGCAGCAAGCTCCTGCTGCTTGCATACCACCAGTCCGTGGCGCTTTGTCACAGCGCACTGGATGGTCAGGGATGGGAGGCTTGGATTCTCCTGGACTTGGGCTCTCCCACCTCCCCCTTTAAGACCCTGTGATGGTTTTGGATCCACTCAGGGAACCCAAGGTGAGCCTCTCTCTTAGTTATTTTTTACTTGTTGCTGGGACAAATACCTGACACTCAAAATGAAGGAAGGAAAGGCTTATTTAGCTCACAGTTTGTGGAGGTTTCAGTTCATACTCCACTGGCTCCAAGGCAGCAGAAAGCAATGAAGAGCAGAGGAGGAGCCACAGCTGTGGCCTCCATCAAGCCTCTCCCAAATTCTCTGCTGGTGCAGAGCTCCTCCAAAGTGGCCAGGCTGCAAAGATCAAGCTCCTCCAAAGATGAGGACTTCTCCAAGGAAGCTGGGCAGGGCCGGACCAGGCAGGAAGCATCCAGGGCTGGGCTGATCACAGGAAGTCTTCCTCAACTGTTTTTATACACTTTTTGTGCTGAGTCACTCCGGGCTGGTCCCTCTGACCCTAGAGTGGAGCCAATCACATCCCAGGGCAGGCCCTCTGCATCCTTCTGGAATGGGGTCCCCACAGCCCATAACCAGTGGAGCCCATCCAGCCAAGCTTCCTCAAGTTGACACAATATATCAACTACCATATCCTCTCTAAAGGTCCTTGACAATGTTTGCAAAGTCGCTCTTGCCCCATCAGGTGGTATGGTCACAGGTTCTGGGCAGTAGGGTGGGGGCCTCACTGGGGACAGGACTCTGGTGACCATACTTGGCTCCATCGTTAGGATACCTTCCTGTTTCTGATCCTCTGGGGTCCTCCTCCACTACCACTCAGGCCCCCATTTGTGGCTGTGGACCCCACACCGCTGCCCCGCTGTGGGCTTGAGGTTGGTCTTGTAGTGACAGTAAGCCGGGCTTTCCACATGTGCTGCAAGGACCACAGGAGCCCTGCTTGCGTGGTAAACCACGGAGGGCGCCCTTCCTGCTCTGAGCTACCCTCCTGCTGGTGCAGGTGTGCGCTGAGTGGAAAGTCACAGTGGCTGGGGCCCGGCTGGAGCAGGATCAAGCCAGCACTGAGGCCTGCGGTCCTGTTTTTAAAGCAGTCACCAAGGATCCCTCAGCAAATGCATGCTGAATTTTCCTGTTCAAATGTGCTTTTGAGACTGTGTAGGATGCATTCCTCAATTTCGCCATCCCGTCGGACCCGGAGTTCTGCCGCTGTCTGGCCTGGGATAACTCGTGGGAGGCGCTTCCCATCAGGGCCTCTAGGTCCTGGCCCTCTCCAGTCCTGGGGGTGGGGAGGCTGCTGAGCTTCTGCCCCTGAGAGGACCATGGTCCAGGGACCTGAGAACCTGTCACTACGGTGATGGCCAATGCTTTAAGCCCCAAGAGAACACCAGGGTTGAGCCCTGCAACGTTCTGGCCCTGTGTGGTCCCGCACATGGCATCGTTGGACCAGAGGGCATGGCCTTGTTGTCAGGGCAGCGATTTATTGAGACAAAAAGCACTCCCATTTAACAGCAGAGGAAACTGAGGCCCAGAGAGTGCTTATGAGGCGGTGCCGTGACCCAGGCCCTGTCTGTCTGAGCCCAGCCTGGAGCCCCCTGTGTTCCCGAGCCCTGTGTAGCCCTGGATCCCCCCAGTTCTGAGAGCCTGGCTGCTCTCAGAGAAGACCAGGCACGGGTCTCAGGCACATAGCACATGCCTGTGGGCACACGGCTTCTGCAGCTCTAGGATGGGGCTAGAGAGAGTGTAGGCTGGGAACCCTGAGGCCTTGGCACCCCCTGGTGTCCAGGCTGCTCTTGCCCCAGGCAGAATCAGGTGGGGAAAAGCTGGGGGCTGCGGTGGGAGATGGAAGGCATGAGGACGCAGGCAGGAGCCGCTCCTGGCCACATCTCTTCCTCCTTTCAGCTTGGGCAAGTGGCCATTTGCTGACTCATCCCTATTTATTGTGGTTCACGGCTCTTAGTTAAAACCACAGAAACCACCTATTCCCTCAGCGGAAAGATTTTCTTGGGAGGCTCGGTTGCGGCTCAGAGGGTCAACAGGCAGCCCCGGCCGAGCAGAGCCAGGCTGCCTCCCTGCTCACTGAGCCACAGCTCATCTCCAGTCCCGGGGCATCTCCAGCTGCAAGGGCTCAGCGAGTCGGGTGGGAGCCCGTGCACGGTCCGCGGCCTCCCAGGAGGGACCTGTGGTGTCTGCCTGACAGCTGCTTCTGGCCTGGGCCCGGGCGACTAGGAGCCTCTCGCGCTGACGAGGGCCTCAGCTGCAGCTGTTTCCTGGCTCGTGGTCACCTCGGTGGGCAGCACCGCTGTCACGAGGGGCAGTAGGGGAAGGCTGACCATCCCCAGACCTCCCTCCCTGGGCCACAGCCTCTGGGCTCAGCCGGTGACTAGGCTGTTTCTGGAAGAGCACTGGTGCCCGTGCACAAGGTGAGAACCCAGCCGGGTGCATCCCCCACCCCTTCCATTGATTTTGTAACACTAGTCAACAGCAAGAGGGGGACTCTGTTCACAGCTTTGGGGGCTCCCAATTGGGCATCCCCACCTCTTCTGCCCTTAGCTGCACCTCCCCCCCCCGCCCCCCGTGGCAGAGGATGGAGTAGTTCCATGTGGGAAGGGCCACTTGGAGAGTTCGGGGCAGCAGCACCAGAGAAGGCCCAGCTGTGACAGTGGCTCGTCCTGGCAGAGCTCCCTGCACTCGCTGCCCAGGATGGCACCCGGGGACAGCCCTCTGCTTCCTCTAGGCCTGCCCTTTCCTGGTTTCCATATTCCATTGCCTCAAACCCAGGACTGAGCTTCCGGCATGTGAACCACAGCCGCGGGCTGCATTGCTCTGGTGCATCCCTGCCTAGAGGGTCTCGCTCTACCCATGAGCTCTCTGTTCATGCCCTCAGCCCACTGCCCATGCCCAGGTCCTCTGCCCACCACTTAAGGGAATTCCAGGGCCTTTCTCAGCCCAGTGTCCCTGGTACTGAGTTTCTGCCCACCTGTCCCTCTCTCCCTCTGGCTGTGAGCTGCTTGAGGGCAGATGTGCCTCTGTTCCTAGGTCCGGGAGCCTGAGGAAGGCTACTTTTGCCCTGTCCAGGAAGGTGCAGAGTTGCGTCTGATCGAATGCACTGCTTTCCACAGCTAGTCGGAGGTGCCTATCTCCTGGCAGGAGGCGAGGGGCCTCTGGCTATTTCCTTCGCTATTTACAGGAGCTTGCTGCAACCTCAGGATTTGTTTGTGGTATCTGTCAAGGAGATCAATGGAGCCCCAGTGAGAAGTAGATGGAAAAGAGCTGGAGAGGAGCCCTCCAGGGTTGGCTCGGTCCCCTCATTGGTCGGTGTCACCACTAAGGACACAGGCACAGGAGGGGCTATACAGTGGGAAGAAATGGTCCCAGGCTCCGTTACTGCAGCAGCTGCTGTGGAGTGAAGGGGGGGATAGGTACAGCATGCACACAGGCTGTCGGCAAGATGTCACAGCTGAACCTGCCAGGGAGGTGACGGGGACACGGTGCTGACGGGGCGCGCACACACGTTCCCCAAGGCATCCTTCCATGCTTAGCTCGGCAGTGATGAGCTCTGCATTCTTCCCGCGCCTGCCTATGCCCCCGCTCTGTGGACGAGTGACACTTCACACGTGGCGCCTGGAGTCCAGCCCTGGGATGCGTTTTTCTTTGACAGCCAGCTGATGAGTGGCGGGGACGCTGGGTCTGAGCCACGGAGGCAGCCCCTCTACGCCAAAAGAAGTTTGCTCCAGCCCTCCTTATGCTGTCCTGTGGATCCACCCTCTCCAGCCACGGTGGCCCAGGTGCTGTAGGTGGTATCCTGTCTAAGCAGATCTACTGTGTCAGGGAATCCAGCAGAGACTCTTAGGTTTTTGGCTGTCACCTGAGCATATGCTTGAAGTCATGTAGAAACCCACTCTGCACAGGAAGCCCTGGGCAACTGATGTGTCTGCCAGCGCGTGGCTTGACATGCCACCATCCCGCACTTCGCCTGACAGTGGCCTCTGTGACAAGCGAAGTCAGTGGGTCCCTGAGGCTCTGTGCTGGGACAGTCTCCTTGAGGAGGTGGGGGGAGAACTGCTTTGATTTCTGGTTCCCACCCTCACCTTCAGTGGTGGACGGAAGGGCGCAGGCCCGGGTGCCTAGCTCGACACTCTAAGGCAGCTTCTTAGCCGCGATCGCTGTCCCTGGAGAATATCCTCCAGGCAAAATAATGATAACGGCACCAACAACAGGATCATAATCATAACAGCTGATGTTTAAAGGGATGTCGGAGAGCATGTCGGGTGTTGCAGCTCCAGCAACAATCCGAGATCCATTACAATCCGGAGGCACTTTCCCTGAGCGGCTCTCTCTCAGGGCCTTGCTGTGGCTGAGGTACAGAAGCGAATTGGTCGCTGAAGACATTTGACTTGGCCCCTCTTTTTTGGCCTTTTGGTCCCTGCATTAAGAGAACTCGAACCATTTCCTCAGTGGTGTGTTCAGAGCCCAGGCTGAAGCCAGAGGTCAGCTTGCTCTTGAGAAGCTGTCGCACAAGTGTGCGACCCCTGCTCCGAGTGGGTTCCAACCCAGAGCACTGATGCGTGTTTGCACATAAGCATGCCTGTGAGTACGTGTACATCGGTGAACACACGCACATGCATGTGAAGCGCATGCATACCAGACTGGAGTCTGTTCCAGAGGGTGGGCTATGGAGAACCATAGGGGTCCTGTGGGTGGACGGCAGAGGTGCCGGGTCCTGACCTCTGACTCCAGAGCAGTGGCCGGCTATGGACTGGCAGGTTGTTTTGTGGAACATCCCGAAGGCATGGCTGGTAACGGTGCAGGCAGGGTCGCTGGAGGCTGTGTGTTGCTTTGATCCACGTTCTTCGTTCTTTTTTTTTTTTTTTTTTTTTGAACTAATGACACAAAATCACCTCGTCAGCAAGAATGGACAGCGATACCAGTTCAGCTCTGCTTAGTGGCTATTTATGGGGAAATGCACTCAAAGACCCAATGAAGCCTTGCGGTGGACAGCCGATAATGACTTAAAAGCTGTAAGAGGCTCTGAAATGCAACTTCTGACACATCTAAATGGTGGAGAATGTTCCAGCGATGCGGTCGCCCTCTGTGGCTAGGAGTGCTCCCCCGGATGAGCGCAGTGACGCCATTGCAGCGAAGCCTACAGGCCGGGCCTCTCCCACAGGTGTTGCTGAGTCCCTGAAAGCCCCTGAAAGCCTCGGAAATGGCGGCCGGTTGCAGGTCAGCTTGACGTCGCCTGTGTATGTGTGTGTGTGTGTGTGGGAACCACAGCTGGGGGCGGCCGGGACCTGTCCGTGGTGACCTCACTGCGGGAGTGCAGGTCAGAGTGGACGCTGGGGAGGAGGTTCAGGTAGGCAGTGAGGGCTGCTGCGGCCTAGATGGCGGCTGTGTCCTAGGTTTAGCACGCTCTGGAGCAGCACAGAGCACAGAGCCCTACTGCTTGGGCTCTTGGACCCCAGGAGACCCCGCTGTAGCACCTGTTGGGCTACAACGGTGTGAAACCGGAAGGAGTCAAGGAGCTGCCATCTCAGAGTGCGGATGTTTCCTATTTAACAACGGTTCAGGCGAATGACAGAGGTGAGCACTTTCCTCTGCTCACTTCTTTGTTCTGAGTATTGCACTTACTATGTGCCATTTGACACGCAGTGACCAATTCTCTTGGTGACCCGCCTGCAAGAACTGAACTCAGTCCTCGAGGAAGGTCGGCCCCCCACAAGGCATCTCGATTATTCTGAGCTGGAAGTGCGTGAATCTTTGAAACTGCAGAGAGACTTGTGGGCCTGTCTGTCCTTTCCTACCTATAGCAAAGACCAGGACGACCCTTGGGGACTCACACGCTTCTGTTCCAAGGCAGGAGAAGGGCTGTGTCTCCAGAGCCTGGGCTGCGAGAAGGCTGAGTAAGTGTGCGTCTTGGGTGACCCTGGCCCCCACTGGCTGCCACACCCCTCACCCAGATCTTTCTTAGTGACACAGCAGAATTTGCTTCCCGGCTCCTTCTGCCACTTCTGCACAGATCAACCGTGCTTTTTCTAAAGCACGGGAGCATCCAGCTTCAGCCCTTTCTTCGGCCTTCGCTGTGCTACAGAGCATCCTGCGTCCTGTCTTTTTAATAAATCTGTATGACTTTCTCTTATTAATCAGCTTTGGATTAAATAAACCGCGCTCTTAGATCCCATCCAAGAGGCACATAAGAGCTAAGCAAAGGGAATCCAGCACATTCCCTGCAGACCCGCGCCAGCTGCTGCATCTGCTTCCATTTCCCTCTGGAAAACTGGATGGAGCATGATTTGTACCCTGCAGCGGATGCCGCTGCTACATTGCTAGTCACGGCTCCTTCTGAGCCCACCAGAAAACCAGGGCTGCAGGGAGCCCACCGGCCTGGGCTCTTGGGAAGCGCCTGTGCCATGAGACCCAAGACATGGGGACCATGCCACCCCAAAGAGGAGCTCCAGGGGCATCTGGGGCTGCCAGGGAGTGGACGATGTAGCAGAGCTTCAATGAATTGCTGACAATCTGGGAATCAAGGGTGGCCTTGCATGGCAGTGTGAACTGGGTGCTGGAGGCATGGGAGCCTAACTGTTCTGTGCTCTGTGAAAGCCCAGGAGGAAGGTCACGACAGCACAGCATGAAGGAAGCTGCTGGCCTGTGCCCCGGAAGGGGCTGGCCTGTGCCCCAGAAGTAACATCAAACTCACCTCCCAGTCATCTAAACCTCTACCCCTGTGGACTAAAACCAGCCAAACGTGGGCTGAGAAGATAGCTCAGTAGAATAACTGCTTGCCTGGCAAGTGCAAGGGCTGAGTTCAATCCCCGGCTTAAAAAAAAAAAAAAAAAAAAAAAAAAAGGCCAAATGAATAGGAAAAGTATGGGGAAAGGGAAAGAGTATGGGAGAAGTCCCTGGCACTGGATTGCACTATCAGGGGTTGCCTGGTCCTGGGAAAGAGCTGAGGGCCCAACACAGTGCGGAGCCTGACTTCACCACAGGGGAGAGGGCAGGCATGCAGCACTAGCTGCACACGAGCCTGCACAGAACGCAGAGCAGCCCTCAAGGGTGGTAAGCAAAAGGACTGGGCCCGGAGGCAGAGAGGGGACTCCTTGTATTACAGAGCCCCCAAACTGACATCCCAAAGTAGATACAAACATTAACAGCAATCCTCCGCTGCCCCAGCCTGTTTGCTCATCACAAAGCACCCTGTAAGGAGCCCTGGGGGCCAGCACAGAAATGATTAAGTGGGTCTGAGCCACTCTGAGCCTGCACATGGACAGAGAAGACCACGCCCCACTCTGGATGTAAAACTTCCGATCTCAACCTCCCCAAGCTTAAGGCACTTGGAACTGTTTGCCTTAAATTACTTTCCCCAAACAGACCCTGAACTCCTGATCTGCAGCACCTGTAACTATCAGCTTGGGTGGGCATAATAATATTCCCATGTTTGTATTCTCCTCCTGGTTTCCACTTTGGAAAGTTTACCTTTCACTTAGTCATGTAGGGCATCTATTTTCTTCTCTTTCTGTTTTCCTTCTTTGTTCTTTCTTTTCTTTGTTCTCAGACATTGATCATAGCAGCTTTGTAGGTTGTCTGTTAGATCTGACATCCGGGTTCATCTCTGAGTCTCATTTTATTGGTTGTTTTTTCTCTTGACAGTGACTTCTGCTTCCTGTTTATGCTCTTAAGCATCCCAGAACCCTTCACTGAATGTGACCTTAGTTCCATTGGCTGCTGCCACGAGGCACCGCAAGCTGAATTTCTGGTGCCTGGCCCTGGAGTGATGAGGTCAGATGAAGAGAGGTCTGGGAAGAAGGTGGTCAGGCCGTGGGTCTCTCTGGGCTGTTTGTTTGTCTGTGAAAGATGAGCTCAGGTGAGTTTGATCCTATTTCCAGTATCTGCCACTCTGGGAGGGGCAGTCCTTTCAGGTCACGAAGTCCCCAGGCTGTCAGATCATCAGAACTGTGGAAAGTAAAATGATACGGTTAAGATAATCCAGTCAAGGGATTCTGTGAAGGCTTAGGTCTGGTGAATGCCAAAGCCTGAATGCTTTCCTTGACACCAGCAGGAGGCGGGCTTTCCCTGCTCACTGCTCACCTTGGACACAGCCTTACTGCTGCAATACGGCCTGGCAACAAAGGCCTTTGCGCTGTAGGAGAGCGTGTCTGTATCCACTTGCATGTGGCATGCAAAACTGTTCAGCGGACCAGCAGAAAGCTCTAGAATAAATACATGAACTTGGTGAGATTTTAGGAACACAGATCAGTAGGCAGATATCAGTTGGCTTTCATTATACTAGCAGCCAATGATTACATGGTGAAAACACAACAAAATGTCATTTATTAAAACATCAAAAATAGGAATAAAAATGAATAAATCTGTCAAAGTTTTTTTTAAATCTTTTTGTCTTTTTCTATCAAAGGTTTAAAAAACATGAATACAGAACAGTATGAAACAATGCTGAAGGAAATTTATAAAGATATAAATATATACATATCTATATCAAATAAGTTGAGAAAAAATATGCTCTTGATCATAAAAGTTAATATTTTTATTTTTAATTAATTAATTAATTAATTAATTGGTACAGGGTCTCACTATGAAGCTCAGACTCATAGTGATCCTCCTGTCTCCCCAGTATTGGGATTATAGATATGTGCCACCACACCTGGTTTTGTTGGCTGGCTCATTGTGGGGCCAGCACAGCATGCGGTACTGGGGACCGAACCTCGTTCCTTGTGCTTGCCAGGCAGACACTTAGACCACAGAGCTGTCTCCCTAGCCCCAAAAGTGAATATTTTTAGCCTGTCTGTTTTATTCAAATAGATCTATAGACTCAGTATAACGCCATTCAAAGTCTTATGGTACTGGGGGTTGAACTCAGGACCTTGTGCTTGCCAGATAGGCACTTATGCCACTGAGCTGTATCCCCAGCTCATCAACTAAAGTCTCAGTTGGAGGGTCAGCAAGATAGAGCAGTGGTCTAAAGCACCTGTGTAGGCAAAGTTGGGCAAGTGCACAAGTATCCGAGGTTCCATCCCCAGCACCACATGCTGTGCCAGCGCTGCTCCTAGGATGGGCTGAGCTGGCCTCAAAATAAAAAAAAAATAAAATGCTTAATAAAGTCTCTGAATTAGATAAAGACATTTGGTATGTGATCCCCTAAGTGATTCTATCATAGAATAGTTTACAAATTGATCTTCACTAAAATGAAAAACTTCTGCTCCTTACCAGATAAGCTAAAGAGTTATAGATGAGCTATGGATTTGAAGGAAATATTTAGAAACCATGTATTTCATAAATTATTTCTTTCTAAGGTATATAAAGAACTCCTATAGCTCAACAAAAATGCATTTTAGTGGAGGAAAAATGTCCATGATCTGAACATACATTACAGAAAAAAATATGCAATGATCCTCCTAGAAGTGCAGCAGGAAGACTTCATTCAGGGTCAGACGTGGGGCCTACTGCAAAAGGGTATTGCGGGAGGTAAGAGATGTTGGTCTGATTCTGAACACAACGTATACAAGTGGGGACACAGGTTGGGAGCAGGTTGGGGTCAGTGGGCAGAAAATGATGACCGGAAGTGACAGCTCAGGTATGCAGTCTGCTAAATGGATCCTACAGGACTCCTGCTGCAGACAGACAGGGCGAGCTGCCCGGTGGGTGGTGGGGGATGGGGCCCTGATCGGACAGCAGAGGAGATGAAATGTCTCAGAGAGGGTGCTCGGGACAAAGGGGCTTAGCAGTGCTCTTTGGCTACAGTTGGGTTTCACGAAGAAGACGATTTAAGAGAGGGGGCTAAGTGTGACTAGAGCCTGGGCGAGAGGAGCCTGGGTCGCACCTGCTTCGCACCAGATGTGGAAGGCGGGGGCAGAAGCAGGCACTCCATGCACTTATCCCCTAGGGAGATGAAAGTTAAAAGCTGAATCATAAACCATCTGCTAGATAAAACTTAGAAAGGCCAGAATTCATTTATTTATTTTTTATTTTAAAGTGAATAGAAAAATAATAGAAAATCAATTAGAAAAGGTACACAATTTAAAAATCCCAAGATGACAGGAATTCCACAATGGTTGTTATATTACCCATTGCCATCTTCTGTGTAGTTACTGAGATAATGAGATATAAGCTTGCAAAACTGGTCAAAAAACCAAAGTTTAAACATGAGCTGCTCCCTTCAAAGCACCGGTAGAAATTAGTACAGTCATCTTAGCTGCCCTGAGTATACACCTGCGTGGCTTTTCCTCTTCGTTTTCTTTGTCTTTCTGTTCTTCTTTCCCTCATCCCAATGGAACATTTCCTGTTTTTGTTGTTTGGCAGTTTCTTGCCCTTTTACTGTATGTACTGTGCCTTTCAGAATTTATTTACTCTTTCAGATTCTTATGCGAGAGAGACAATATGTGTACACGTGTGCCTCTGATATGTTTCACGTATGAGTGTGATCTGTCGTTACATCCATTTGCCTGTAAAAGCTTCACGTTTATCTTTCCTCCTAGCTGAGTTACACCCCACTGCATGAAAACGCCGCGTCTTCTTTGCGCAGTCCTCAGTTGATGGTCACTTGGCTCGCCTCCAAGATGCGGCCATGACCAACTGTGCTGCTGTAAGCATAGGTGCACGTATATCACTGTGGTATGCTGTTTTCAATTCTTCTGGGAGACCAAAATTTAAATGACTGACCATACCAGGTGCTGATGAGGATACAGGACACCTTGATACTGAGCCCAGGGCCCAGGGGCCGGGGGCACCAGAAAAGAAGACCCTGTGGGACACCCTGGGTGGACACCCTGAGTGCCAAGGACGTTCTTCAACGTACTTGTTTTGCTTAGACAGCTTTCTTGTGATGTGACTGGCATAAAGTGGCTGCCAGTGAAGTGACCCGTTTCCTAAGTTTTGATGTGCATGTGCACAAGTGTGCAGCTATCTGCTGCGCGTGTATATATACATATGCCGATTTGCTTTGTGCAAGCCATTACATGCGTGTGCTTGCTCCGTGGGATAGATCAGCACAGTGGCCATGCTCAGACCCCCTTTACTGCCCTTGCTCTTCCTCCTTCCTGCCCCTCCCAGCTGCCCGCCTCTCCTGACCACCCCGACCACGTTGCCGACATGACCTCGTATGCTTTCTGGAATTACACGGTGTGTGCCGTCTTTCCACTGGGCTTTTCTCCGCTTCGCATGGATGCGTTCCTTCTTGCTTGCCGAGTAGCGCCCCAGTGCCAGCCGAGACCTTATCACCTCACATGCCGATGTGGTCCGCGCCACTTTTTCTCTCACAAATCCCTCTCCAGAGAAGGGCTGGTCTGTCTGTCCTCAGGTGTCCCTTGGGGTCTAGGGCTGATCCGGCTGTACACAGGCCCTGCCCATGGAGTGCTCTGGCGTGGGAAGGCTCGTGTGCCAGTGCCCCGGTAGGGATTGGGCGCCGGAGTGGTGAGTGGTGTGAGGCTATCGGCTGGCGGTGATGTGGATCCAGGTTCTGAGGGAAACAGCTAGGAGGCAGTGCCTGCAATTTACCGAGCAAGATGCAGCATTCTGGATGGCAGTGGCTTTGGGGACCCCAGCTGCAGGAGGGCAGACCTCACAACAGCTACCTCCTTGTGGGCTGCAGCTGTCACAGACCCTCTGGGGCATGGATTTGGTCATCATTGGTGATGATAAGAGCATGTGGTCTGCAGTGAAGAGACTGGCCTACCCCCTGGGGCTTCTGGGTGAAGCCAGGTCAAATTCCAGCTACAGCCGCCAGCTTTTCCTCGATGATAATTAAGCACAAAGTCCAGAATGCCCGCAAGTCACGAGCTGCATGATGTGGTTCAGAGGAAGGGAATCAGATTGGATTGATTGCCAACCCCTGGGCCCCAGGTTCTGCTGCCCCAGCCTGGCCAGAATGCCCTCCTGGCTCCTTGGTATGAGTCTGAGTCTCCTGTGGGCCCTGTGGGGGATGCGCCTCCCGCAGAACTAGGAAGGAAGCAGGAAGTGGGGTGGGGAGCAGGGCCTGTGCCCCTTGGAGGGGTGGAGTCCTGCACACTGGGAAGCCCTGGACCTGCAACTCTAAAACGTAGTTGGAGAGAACCAGTCTGGCCAGCATAAGGCCAGCCAGCACCAGGCCGGGGCAGAGCAATCAGCAAGTGTTCGGGGGATGGCGCCTGGCATGCGTGAACTGTCCACGTCATCCTGGCCACCAGGGTGCAGATCCTCAGGGTGCCCAGGAAGGCAGCTTCTGGCCTCTGATGGGGCAGGTGGGAGCAGCAGAGTCCTTGTGTCCCTGGGAGCCTCACCAATGGTGATTGCTTAGCCGGACTAGAGTCAGGGGCACTGTCGGGGTGGGGTACGGTGGGGGTGGGCTCTGCGTTCTGGGGAAGAAGAAGACTTTGTGGGGGTGCTGACTCCATAAACTCCAGAAGATGCCACCCATGCGAGCCCACAGTTCCACGTACCACCAACATGGTGAAAGCTGCGGCTGGGATGTCCCTGCCACTGCTGCACCTCACTTAAAGTCTTTACTCTCTGCGCCCTCCTAGGGAGCAGCTGGGGGCTGGAGCTTCCTTGCTGAAGTCCTCCCTCCCCTCTGGCTGTGTTTCCCGGCCCATGCGCTCCTCAGGGCAGGCCCCTTCCCAGTGCCTCTTGCCCAGCTGAAGGTGTTGGTAGGACCTGCTCCTCGCAGGGCACTCGTGGCCGTCCCGTGTGCACTCGGCACACTCAGCATCTTTACTCTCTACAGGGTTTTCTCTCTGTGTGTGGCTGGAGGGGACAGGACGTCATGGTCTGATGGCTTTGTTGACCACAGCTGGATGCTGCGCATTTGGAGTCCACTTTGAAGAACCATTAAGATAATGTTGGCCGTTGGCTGGAATCACCGCCAGGGGTTGCAGGGCCGGGTGAAAGGCCTGGAGGCTGAGAGCGACACATCGGCCCTATCCTGTGCACAGAACCAATCACTCTGTGCCCCTTCTCTCTTAAGAGCAACTGGAAACAGTCCTGCATGGAACCTCAAAGGCTGGCAGAGGAAGCCCAGCTGGGCTTTGGGAGGGAGGTAGGGGCTATTCTTCCCATGGGCAAGAGGAGCAGCCTGGTCTCCTTCTCTGAAGTTCTCAGGCTCCCAGTTGCCCTGGAGGCAGCTCTTGGGGACCCAGCAGGGTGTATTTTCTTTGTTTAAGAGGTTTCCTGCTCAATATTCTAAAAAGGAGTCACAGCATTGTGGCTTTAACAGTCAGCGATCCCCATCCACCAGTTTCTCGATGCTCTGCCTTCCAGACCTGCGTTAAGAAATTCTCCCTAGCGGAGCAGGCCTTAGAGGCAGCAGCTGTTGTCGGAGACAGGGTGGTGGCTAGCTGGGATCCTCTTCTGCTCTTCGGTAATACTGACCCTGGGCAGAGCACTTTTATTAAATTAAATTACCCCTTAAGGGAAGTCTTTATCCAACACAGCTTTTGCAGTAAAATTACAATTATTATACAGACACAGAAATAAAAGCCCCGGGTAAACCCTGTAATCGCGAGCGATTCCGCTGCACGACCATGATCAGCACTTTCCTTTTCCCCAGTCTGCAGCTTCGTGAGGGTGACGTCCCCCCTCCGGCTGCCTACTTTGTGTGTACTACCCAGAATGCACTACAATAAAACTCCTGATCTGTGGTATTAAAGAGGTCATAAAGATGTCAGCAAGAATAACTTATTTTTTAAACTGTCATTAAAGATGATATACAATTAAGGCAGACCATAAAAGATGATTAAAATTGCCGTCCTCTATAAATTCCAGAGGGTTGGTGATTCTGCTATTGTGTGCAAAATGGTAATAGCCGGACATACATTTCAAGGGAAATCATTTCAAAACGCCTGAGCCAGGAATGCGGGGCAGGGTTTTGCATAAGCCATATTTGTCATTTACAAGATAATAAAGAGCACACAGAACTGATGGGCGGATGAGTACCCGGAAATTGGCCGTGGGTTCTGCTTCATCCTCGAGACCCTGGCTCATGCATTCGGGATCTTTCTCTCAGCCCTTTCCCAGGTTTTACGGACATTCTGCTGTCTTCCCCATGAGAAGTCAGAAGCTGGGTCTTGGTTGCTCTAACAAAACACGGACTTGGCCTGCAGTGCTCCGCCCTGCCTCCTGCTGAGAGCTTCCCCAGGTGGCACCCACGACAGGCAGGGGGCATTCTGTGAGGAATTCTGAGTGCATCTACTTGGGTCTCCCTTCTTAGAAAGCCCCCAGCTCTAAGGCGCTACTGACTTTTGCCTCCAAACACCATCATGATCTGGATTTGCTGGTGAGATAGCTCAGTGGGCTAAGGTGCTGCGTCAGCTGACACCACATGCTGTGTCAGCCCTGCCCCTGGCATGCTGAGCTGGCCCCCAAGACCAGGCATAGTGGCAACACGCCTGTAATCCCAGTGCTGGGGTGATTGAAAACAAGAAGGTCACTCTGAGTCTGAGCTGCACAGTGAGACCTTGTACCAAATTTAAAAAAAAAAACAAAACCTGAATTTGGGAACTGAGTCCCTGATGCCTCAAGTCTGAGACCACACCGGGGTCAGCAAGGTGAGCGGGACGCACCTGCCCCAGGTGTGAGAAGATCTAGGTGCCCATCTAGCCCTGCTGTTCAGCAGCCGGCCGGGGCCAAACTCCCTCAGGGCTGGCAGGAAGGGAGCTTGCACTTCTTCAGACGGGGTGGTGGCACCAGGCCCACAGTACAGCGACACTCAACGCAGAGCTGTGTGGCACCCTGGGCTGCTTGTCCTTGCCTTGACCTCTACACTATGCCCTATCTTCCAAGCTTCTGACTCACTGCTCCGCAGCTGGGTATGGTGACCTCCCGGCAGGTAGAGTCTGGGGAAGGGAGGGATTCTGCCCTGCTGTCTCTGCCTCCCACAGCACCTGCAGGACCAGTCTGGAGTGGCTGTCAGCCTCCAGGTGTCCTTGTCCCCAGGCCACAGCCTCTTCCCTCTGAGCCTCAAGCTCAGGAGGACTGTGTGGTCTTGAAACGTGGGTACTTTTCCTTTGTGGCAGGAAATTCTGTCAGTGAGATACCCCAGGACCTTCTGCTTCACGGGGAAGCCCCAGCTGTCACAAACACTGCTAGGAGGGTGCAAGAGCAGAACAACCGGTGGCCAGTGGGGCTGGGGCCAGGGTTTGCAGCCTTCTCGCCTAGGCCACCAGCCGGCCACCTTGTCTATCCTCCACACCAGTGGTGGCCAGCAGTAGTGGTGCCCAAGGCTGCGTGGTACACATCTGCAGGGTGACGCCCACAGTGCAGCTGCCCCCCACGGAGCTCAGTGGGGTCAGGAGAGGTGCGGCCCTGAGGGACGGCGAGCTGCAGTGTCCGCTTGGAGGAGGAATGCCCAGCGGACTGGCTTAGCACAGTGCTGGGCGTGCTGACTTCCTGAAGCGGGAACACCCATCTCAGCTGTGGGTGGCCCTCATCAGCGGGCTCGGAGCCCAGATGGAATGAAAAGGGAAGGAAGGCTTCCTCTTCTTCTGTTCCTCTGGTGAACCCTAACTGACACATCATGCTTGACTCAAGCCTAGGAAGAGGGACAGAGTAGCTCTGCTAAGGAGCTATACATGTTGGGCCGGCCAGATAGCTCAACAGACTCAAGCACCTGCTTAGGCAGAGCATGCAACCGGGATTCGATCGCTGGCATGCTGTGCCAGGCCCCCTGCCCTACCAGGGCATACCGAGATGGCGACTGACACTGGGCGTAGTGGCGCACACCTGTGATCCCAGCACTTGGGAGGCTGAAAACCGGAGGAGCCCTCTGAGTCTGATCTACGTAGTGAGACCCTGCAGACCCCGTGGACCCTGTACTAGCCACCACCCCATGTGATGCCTGTCCCAGGCCTCCCCTTAGCTGTTGGTCCCACTCACTGGTTGCCCTGTGTTCGTGGTCATCTGGGTGCAAGAGCAAGAAGGAGGGAGAAGCAAAGATGGGGTGAGCCGGGTGACGGTAGCTCGGGCACCGAGGGGAGGCAGCTGAGGCCTATGCACTTTTTCTCCTCTTAGTAACTTTTTTAGACCCATCTTGCCTGCATCTCTCTGGTAATGCTAAGCAAATCATCTGAAGACAACCTGATGTAATCTAACCACCATTTTGGAATTCCTGTTATTTTGTTTAGTGAAATTCTGTCTCGTTTCTAACGTGTTATTTTACTATTTTTTGTTCTCTTTAAAAAAGTAAAGAGAATGACAAGAGGGAGGTGCTCAAATCTCCCCACATCCCTTCCCACTCCCCCCACACACACACAAAGAAAGGAAAATGAGGGAACTTCTGGTACCAGCTTCAGACAAATTAGAAAACGTTCGCTGTGCTTCGGGAGCTTTGAAAATTAATTTTAGTTTTAAGTCACCCTTGTTCTCATCTTGGACAACGCCTCCTCCTCCCTCATGTCTACCTCAGTTTACCTAAACACATCATCTCCTTGGTAGACAAGAACCGTGCCCCACCCAAGCCCTGTGCCCTGCAATCTGAGCTTCAGCGTCTGCCTCCTGTCCAGCCCATGCACCCCCAGATCCAATCCCAGGCTCCCCTGAACTCCGAGGCCCAGTCCCCTGGGTCTGCTGCCCAGCGGCTCTCCCCGGCCGAGAGCGGCCCCTTGCTGCCTGGCACACAGCCCGGGCTCCCCGCTGCTTTCTGCCTTTTCATCTCCCAGTGTTGCTCTGGACAGGGCGGTCTCGGCCTACATACTCGGCTCTCTAGTGAGCTCGTCTTTCTTGTTCTTGGGGGGAATCCCCTGGCTCCTCAGCTCCTTTTCATCAGTTACTTTTATACGTCTACAGGGAAATGCCTATGAATTCAGAAATTCAGAGTATCAAAAGGCGAACGTTAACTTTAAATGAAAACCTTCCCTCTGCCTGACTCCTCCACCAGCCAGGGAGGCCACACTAACGAGCCTCCTCTGCCCTCAACTGGGGCCTGCTCACATCGACAGAGAAGGGCACTCCAGGGGCCCCCTGGGACCTCTGCCAAGGGTGACTGCCAGGTGCAGAGTTCCCCGGTGGCTGACGGTGTCTTGCTTCTCAGCAACCAAGATGGAAGAAGGTGGAAGGTGAGGTGTTCAGATGTAGCTGGGCTTGTGGTGTGTTAGGTCCAAACCCACGTAGTCGACCAGCTGGGGCATTCTGACCCGAGTAGATTTACTGGGGGCATCAAGGAGGCTGGCTGTCTAGCGGATCAAGACAGCAGTAAACAAAGGGAGGGCAGGAGGCTTTAGAAGATCTTTCAGGGAGGGTGATTTCGGGCTGGAATAGGCTTTGGGGGGAGCCGAGAGGGGACCTGGAACAGCTGTGGGAGAGCTCATCTTGGCAGTGTCTGTGGGGACCTTCTATGTTAACAAAGAGTTTCTATGGTTGTCTGTCCAGGTCAAAGTCAGGTGGACCTGGTCTGTGGTTTGGGGTTTGGCTCTGCATGGGGACAAGGGAGAGCAAGTTTGGGAGCAAGGTGCCTGGGAGACCAAGAGGGAGAGTGTTTGGGGCAGGGTGCCTGGGAAGCTTTGAATCCTCACCTATCTCTAATCATCTTGTGTTCTGTACCTGGGAATCTTATGAACCTCCTGGGCTCTGGACTGAGCCATCTGGTCGACCCTCTTGAACCTGCAGAAGTAGCCAAACCCTATGGTGCAACTTGGTAATAAGCCAGGGACTCGAGAACAGGGCACTCGGCCTTGAGCTCCTCTGGCTTCCAGGTGAGATTGGCAAGGTCCTAAGGATAAGTAAAGATCTGCAGTCACTCACAGGGACCATGGCCCCTTCTACCGCTGAGAAACTTCTGTATGCACTGCATAGATATTTTCAGCATCATTAAGTATCTGAGATGGAGTAGCACTGTGTTCTGTACTTTTCAAAGATCACTGATCCTGATCAAAGTCCGAGTCCTTGACCTGGAGGCTGCAAGCTGAGCTGGAGAAAGAGGTGTTATTCCCTGCCTAGCTGTGCATCTCGACTCTACCCTCTTCCCAACCACGGGGAGACAGGAGGCTCCCGAAGGAAGTTCCAACAACGGGAAGAGGTACAAGATAGACCTTCAGAGATAGTAGCCCTGGGTGGGCCACGGGGGAGAGGGAAGTCAGCTCGGTGGTGGCTGTTGGGACTGTGGCAGGGCTGGGTCACCAAGAAGCTGTCTTGGAGCCTCAACACCCCAGTCTTCACCTGCTGGTAGGAGGCCATGCAGGTTGGGGAGCTCCTGTCCTGTGACCCCACATGTCCTGTGGGTGGTAAGCATCCTTGATCCTCACTGTGGCTCCTGCGAGGTGTGGAACCTGGGAGGAGTCTGCAGACTATCGAGGGCATCTCTTGGAGGGTTGGTGGGACCCCCGCCCCTTCTTGCTTTCATTGGTGACATGGCCTAAGGTGCATAGTTGTCTGTACTATATGCTTCCCCATGACGGGTTCTCCCTTGTGGGTCCAGAGAAACAGATGCAACCCCCCCAAAACCATGGGCCCAAATGGACCTGTTCTCTGCAGCTGTGATTACTGCAGGACTTGCTGTGGAGCTGGACCATCTGGGGCTGGGAGGACAGAATCTCAGTTGCCCTCATTCCCCATCCGATGGCCAATCCAAGACTAGAAAATCCAGCTCCCTGTCCTCTGCCCAAGCCTTAGTCTGGCGACCCTGCCCAAGTGCCCAGAGTCCTGCCCCATTCAGGAATCCGTCCTTGCACTTGGGGTGCTCAGCCCACCATGTCCCCCAGCCTCTGGGAGCAGGGCACTCTTCCTACCCTTCCAGTAGCACCCCCCCAATCTCTAGGACAGTTTGGCTCTTGCTGTTCAGGATTTCACACACAGAGGACCTAGACAGTCGCAGGGTATGACCCCTGTGTCACCGCCCCAAGGCCTGCCTGGGGAGAACAGCTATCCTCTGTGACAGGATCTTTGTCCCAAAGCAGCCAGATCTCATTTTTGCAACTGGGACCAGTGCCCCATGCCCAGTGGAGACGGGGTATGCTTGGGGGAGCACCACTTTGGGGGGCCAGGAGGGGGCCTGTGGCCCAAAGTCCAGCCACGCAGCATACATGCCGATTTGACTGGGAGCATGACGGACAGAGTGGAGCCCCAGGTTTGCACATGTTCCCTTGGGAAGGCAACATGGGGCGCCCACAGCCAGCCCAGCTTTTCTCCCTTCTGACATGTCCTGGGCCTTGTAAAGCTAATGGAAAATGGCAGCCTGGGCTGGGGAGGGAGACGGGAGGTGTGAGGCAGGCCCTGGGACCCGGGCCATAACCAGACTGAGAGGCAAATGCAGCAGGATGATTGACAAAGGCAATCTTTACATAAACAGTCCCTAAACCTGGAGTGATGAATTGCCATAGAGACACATAATCCCCCAAATTACATCCCAGGGAGAGGAGGAAATGTGGGGCTGCAGCAGACAGTGAGGGTGCATGCTGCTAGCACGCTGCAAGCCACTGCCGGTGACGCGGCCAGCGAGGGCAGAGGGCCTAGGGGCAGTGCCCTGATTCTAAGCCAGAGGAGGCTGGAACTAAGGGCCCACAAGGGGTGGCGTGCAGTAGGGACAAGCCTGGAGGAGGACAGGAGGTTAGCAATTGCGACACTCAGCCATGGGCTGAGCTCAGGGCTGCCTGAGAACGCCTGGCCATTAGGAAAGATGCCCAGAACTGCAGCATGAGCGTGGGCCACAGTGCAGGTTGGCCCAGGAGGGACTGTGGAGGGCTGCCTTGGCCTGGATCTGGCTAGCCTCCTCCTCCTCCTCCCCCTCCTCCTCCTCCTCTTCCTCTTCCTCCTCTTCCTTTCCCTCTTCAGGACCTGTACCTTCCAGAGCCCTCCATACACATAATTCCCAAATACATCCACTGTCTGTTGCTATGGTGAAGTAGTTAGTGAAGACTGAGCGCCTGCAAATAAGAGAGGATGCTTCACCTCATGGTTTCGGTGCTGAGCGCCTGACATGTGGCAGCCCTGTCAGTCCTGTCTCTGGTGAGAGCCTTGTGGCAGACGGCACCATGGTGGGCACATGTAAAGAGGGGTCAGGGCGGAAAGCCAGAGGCACGAGGGAGCCGCTTGCTCTCATGCCAAGTTGCTCCTGGGACATGAGTGCTCTTCCACGCAGTCAGCCTGTGGCCTGATCATCCTGCTCTGGGCCCCTGCCTTACTAAGAGCTTCTGTCACCTCTTGATGCTGTCACTGTGTACTGAGAGGAACACTGGTGAGAAAATGTATGCATAATTATGCACAGAAACTCATTAAGCAGGCTTCTGGGAGCAGAGGCTGGGGAAGTCGCAATGGCTGTATACACACTAGAGTGCTGCAGCACCCAGCTGCTGCCCAGCCCACAGAACCGGAAGCCATGCCACAGGGGGGATCAAGGATGCAGCAGCAACCCAAGGTCAAGGACTGCAAGGTCCCTGGAGGGTGACAGGCGTGCGTCCATGCCAAAAAGCAGGAGAGGGGCTGGGGAGACAGCTTAGGGGTCTAAATGCCTGCCTGGTGAGCGTAAGGACCAGGGTTTGACCCCTACTTCCACATACTGTGCTGGCCCTGGAACCCTGGGTGCACTATATCAGCCACCAAAATCAGGCTTGGTGGTGCATGCCTATCATCCCAGTGCTGGGGAAGCTGAGTCAAGAGGATCGCTAGGAGTCCAAGCTGCGAGCTGCATACTGAGACCATGTAGCAAATGAATAAATAAACAAGCAGATAAGCCAAAGAGACAGGAAGCTGGTGCCTTAAGGCACCGCCAGCAAAGGGTGGGTCCCCTCAGGCAGGCTGGAGCTCTCCACAGTGGATACACTCTCTCCTTTCCCTTTTCATTCCTCCCAGACACATGCCTGTCGGTTAGTGCTAGCCACTTCCGGGGGCGGGTCTTCCCCTCAGTTTGTGGCCTGCATGTCAGTCATTCGCAGACACACTGGAGCTGTGGTTCATCAACCATCCAGGTGCTTCTCCCTCTGGTCAGGTTGAAAGTGCGCAGACACTTGGCTCAAGCTTCGAGTACGTGAGTCCTTGGGGGGCCAGCTGCAGCCCACCAGGCAGGACCCTTTAGATTTCAGGCTCTGGCCGACCACAGCAGGCAGACCACAAGTTCACTGACTATGAGACAGCCCAGGACATTGTCTCTAGGCTGTTTATCACAGTGGTGGGTGCTCCCACAACCCCAAGGACTGGGTCTCAGCACCCATTTCATGAACTAACTGAACCCTCAGCCTAACCCCACCCTGGGGAAGATTTATCTGGGCCATGAGCTGTAGGTGATTAATATTCTCACATTCTGTGCAATGCCTAGGCCGGGGGTGGAGGGGCTTGCTCAGTGGTGGTGGTGGGTGTGTGTGGTTCCACGTGGCTCTTCCTTCTGCCTGGGGTCTCCTTCCTGAGCCCCAGTCCCCAGGTCCCCTTGCAGGACATACACTCTCTGCCAGCAAGAGCCTGGTGTCTTGGCCTCCGTCCTGCAGTGGCCGGGCCGCTGCTTTTGCCTGGCAACAGTCAAACTGTGAAGCATGTGGAGCATGTGGAGGCCAACGCTTTGGCTCCTTCCGTACTTTCTGAGACTCACACCAGGCTCCATGGGCGGGGGGATGCTGTGGAGTCACAGGCAGAGCAGGAGGGCTCAGGGGCCAGCCGGGAACCAGGCCACATGGGGGAGAGGCCGGGGGCGGGGGGGCTGGTGTGCAGGACT
>PVJA010025106.1:0-31092 GCA_004027025.1 Myocastor coypus
TAATATGTCAACTTTCAAAGAAAAAAAGGGGGAAAAGAAAAAAAAAAAAAAAAAAGTAATGTGGATTTAGAAAGGTTAATGTTTAGTTGTTTGATCAATCTTATATACCTATATGTATTAATCTAAACTGATCCGATGATGAAAATATGTAATATAACCATTGTTAAATTTAAACAATAAAAGAATTGGAAAAAAAAAATAAACTTGTAGGTCACATGTATAATAGGTATACACCTGATCTGGCCCATTCTTAGATCCATTCAATTTTGGTTTGCTTCAAGAGGATTCTTGCTAAAGAGAGTCCAGACTATTGGTTTATCCTCTTGATAGTTTCTTTAGCATGTTATATTGTTCTAAAAGCTTGAAATGTTTTCATGCAACTACCTGTCAAATAGCTAATGTTCTCTCTTGGTTATAAAGACTCAGAACTGTATGATCATGAGGACATCATATTTTAATTTTTTTTTTTTTTTTTTTTTTTTTTTTTGAGGACACCATAATCTATGAGACCAGAAAGACAAAATAACTGAGAGTAACTAGGAGCAGTGCTAATGCTTAAGTTATTTGGTTATACTCTCACAAAGGAGACAGCCTAACCAAAAGGGGGAAAATTCTTAGACCAAAGTTAAGGGAAGCCATTGGTCTGGACTGAGCTCTAGACACCAAGAGAGCAGAACAAATCAGAAGAGAATCACTCACATGTTAAATGCCCCACAATAGAACCAAAACTTTTAGGAAGCAAATAGATCCCAAAGATCAGTTTTTTTCCTGAAAACAAGTGATTCCAATATACTTGATTCACAATAAAGGAAATTTTCTCTGCCCTAACCCTTATAAAAAAGTAAATGAAAGCAACTCTGTTAGCTAATCAGTTTTTCCCCTGTTGCTCTGTTTCCTTATTCTCATCTTATAAAACACATGGTTCTGCTATTGCCAAGTGAAAACTCTCGTTCTATTTTGTAGAATAGAGGCTTCCCTGATCCATGAACCACAAATAAAAGCTAGAGAGATCAGATCATGGTGGGCTAAAAGCAGGCAGGATTCACAGGCAGACCCTGGACATTATCCTAACAGGTACATGGCTCAGTGAGAAGAAAGCATATATTAGTCAGTGTTATGGTTATGTCTACTTGTCCCTCCAAAACCTCATAAAATCCGGGGGTGGGGACTTCTAGAGTTTGAGACTTGACTCATGATTCAGTGGGATTATGTGTTTTAGTACTGATGGGATTATGGTCTGAGAACTGCTGGGATTATGGCTGTGGCCTGAGGCAGAGAGCCTGAATGTAACATAAAGAGAAACACAAACAGACTCTGTTGCTCTGGTTGCTTGGCTGGCTGGCTCTGTTGCCATTTGTTGCTGTCCCACCACCATGAACTGGATGCTCTCTGCCCTATTCCACTCAGCTTTGGAGCCAGCTGAATATGGGCTGAAACCTCCAGTAACTGTGAGCTGAATAAACCTTTCCTTCTTTCATTTTGGGTGTCAGGTATTTGTCCTAGCAATGAGTGAAGAGTAACTAAGGCAGTCAACTTCTTCACCATTGGGACAAAAATACCTGACACCTGCAACTTGAAGAATAGCTTATTCTGGCTCCCAAGTTTTACAGGACTCAATTCATGCATGGTTAATTTGTCCCAAGGCACAAATAGTGTGGTAAATGGACATAAGAGATGACAGCTATTCACCCCATGGCAGGTAGGAGCAGCAAGAGATGAACCAGGAACAAGAACACACCCTTCCAGGTCACGTCCCCAGTGACCTACCTCCAACTAGTCCCCATCTTAGAATCATTCTGTCTCTGCCTGGATAGAATGAGTAAGAGAATTTAGAACCAGGACAGGAAATTTAAAATAATGCCTTTTACTCTGATAGACAGCAGGGAAAAGTAGCAACATCTCATTTTTGTATCTCCAAGACATAGCAGTCACTTTTCTTTGGGCAGGCAAGCACCCTCCCTGGAAATTAACCCCAAGGGAGGTGGATCATGGGAAATTGGACTCTGGGCTGGGAAAGTCTCCGTGTGACAGCTAAGTAGCACGAAACCCAGGTAACAAGAGGCACAGCCGTTAACCCTTATTCCTTTTTATTTAGGACAAAAACCTCAGAATCCCTAGAAGGATCCCACATAACTCCAGAACTGCAGTATCATTTTTGGTGAAAGCAGCCAGGAGGAGCTTTTGGGCACAGTTTTGATCCCTCCACCAACTTACAGACTCACGCTGAGAAGGAGCATATGGGTTTTTCTTTTCTTTTTTTCCTTTCCTTCTTTCTCCCTAAGTTAAGCTCCAAACTCTTTCCTGTCCTTTCTCTACTACTCAGGCTTTATCTGTCAGAAAACATAACCTCCACACAACTATTAGTTACCAGGGAGATGGAGTTAACTAGAGGGTGGGAAAAATTAGCAGAAACTGGGGGCATAAGAGAATTTTCTCCTTTTTCCGGAACAGTTCTCTAGTGTGCCTCACCACAGAGTGGAGGGCATCCTGCAGCCTCTGTATTTCTCTGGCACCAAGAGAGCTTTTACGAACCATACAGGTTCCATGTATATGCCCTATACTTTTGTTACCATGTTTTTTTTTTTTTTTCTTTGATATTTTGTTCAGTAAGACACTCTTTTAAAAAAAATTATTTTATTTAAACCTCATTTATTTATTTGTGTTATGGCTGGCTCAGCCCACCCTGAGGGTGGGGCTGGCACAGCATGTGGTGTCAGGGATCAATCTGAGGTCCCTGTAGGTGCCTAAACTTTCCTAGACAGGCACTTCAGACCACTGAGCCATCTCGCTAGCCCAAGAAACTTTATATTTATTTGTTTTTATTTTTTATGCATTTAGTACAGGGGATATAAGATCTACAGGATCTTACTACATAGATCGAACTCATAGTGATTCTCCTGTTCTCAACTTTTCAAGCACTGGGATTACAGGTGCACACCACCACCCAGACTCAGTCTGTCTCACTGCACCCCGGGGGTGGGGCTGGCACAGTACACAGAGGATTGAACCCTGGCCTCCGCACTCTGCCTGAGCAGGTGCTTTAGACCTGGGCTATAAGGCCAGCCCTAAAACTCTTGAAAAAAAACAAAAACAAAAACAAAAACAAAAACAAACAAACAAACAAAAAACAAACCAAACAACTATTTGTAACTTGAGTAGCAACCTACATCAACTTGCCCCTTTTTGTGCTCCAAGTCTCATTAGTACTTTTTGCCTAGATTGCCTTTTATCTGTGGGTATCCCCAGTGAGTTGCTTTCTCAGGGCTCTCTTTCTTGAGAGCTCAGCTATCCCAGTGCACATTTCCACCATATTTAGCAGCCATTCTGGTTCATCCTTTGGGTTAGTCATCTGATTCTGCCAAACTTGGTAGCCATTTTTGGCTCAACCTCTGGGTCAGCCAAATGGTTTAACTATGTTTGTCGGCCATTTTCTTTCTTTTTTAGCTGACCTCATGGAGGGGAAATCCCACCTTTATATAAGAGCTAAAGCCTTTGAGGGAATACATGGGACTCCGCCCTTCTCTTCTGAACTGGCTTAGATCCTTATTCTAACAGATATTGTGATAATTTAGAAATATGTCTCTAAGCCGGGCGTGGTGGCTCACGCCTGTAATCCTAGCACTTGGAAGGCTGAGGCAGGAGGATCGTTGTGAGTTCGAGACCAGCCTGGGCTACAAAAGTGAGCTCAAAGCCAGCCTGAACTGCACAGTGAAACCCTGTCTCAAAAAAAAAAAAAAAAAAAAAAAACGGTCTCTATCGGGGGCTGGGGAGATAGCTCAGTGATTAAGTGTTTGCTTGGCAAGCACAAGGTCCTGAGTTTGATCCTTGGTACTGCAAACAAAACAAAACAAAACAGAGCAGAGCATGGCGGCACACACCTGTAATCTCAGCACTTGAGAGGCTGAGGCAGGAGGATCAGTGTGAGTTCAAGACCAGCCTGGGATACAAAAGTGAGCTCAAGGCCAGTCTGAACTGTATAGGGAGACCCTGTCTCAAAAAGATAAACAAATAAACAAACCAAAAAAAAAACATGCCTCCAAGGAAATAAGTAGAACAAAGAGAACAGCCAGTGAAGGGCTACTCAACAGGTTCTGAGTATGCAAAAGTAGAGCTGGATTCAACAGGTAAGAAACCCTTTATTTAGAAGTTTTCTACTTTTTTTTTTTTCCCTCTCTTAAATGTTAATTAAGAGGTTTCTACTTTACTGCCTTAAACGAAGTAATTGCCAAAGTTTTTATTATCTGGATAAATGAGTGGGATACTCTTTCTCAAGTGGCTAAAGTCCTTGGGTGCTCTACACTAGTCTTCAATCAGCTGTGGTGGACCACAGGCTATACAGAGGTCTAAGGAAAAGGCACTGGTGCTGCTTCTCTAGAGACAACTGGTAGTGCAACTCTTACTGAGGACACTCCTGGGACTCAATGGGTCTGTATCCATTTGTGGGGGATGCCATCTGAAGGACTCTAAACCTAGTCTCTCTCTCCATAGGCCCCATGATATGTCATGGGAAAAACCTGTAGATACCAGAAATCTTGCCATTAGGCTGGATCTGTAAAAACTGGGAACAATTTGAACCTGAAGAAGTCATAGTGGAGGGCCAGAGAGATGGCTTACTGGCTTAAGTGGATGCCTGGCAAGAGCAAGGTCTTGAGTTTGATCATTGGTACCAAATATATAAAAAATAAACAAGAAAAAGAAGTCATAGTGGATCACAGGGTACAGAGAGTTCTAAGGAAAAATAAACAAATAAATAAATAAATAAATATATAATGAAGCACTGATGCTGTGAGCTTCTCCAGAGACATCTGGCTGCTGATTAAGTCTCTTGGAGGATGCTTTGGGGATTTCATACAACTATATTCTTTGGTAGAAAATGTTCTTTGAAGGAACCCAGACCCATCACCCTCCATCCTACCCTACTTGGTCTCCCTGTTTCTCTTTGTTTCTGCCTCCTTCAATAGGGGCCCTATCCTGGTCTTTAACAGCTTATCTTATCCTGCAATATCGTTTGGGTCCAGCATCAAGAGATGGGTATAAAATGGCAGCTTAAGTTACAATACTATTCTTCAGTTAATTTTTTTTTCTGCAAAAGACAAAGAAAGCACTTGGGAGGCTGAGGCAGGAGGACTGGTGCGAGTTCGAGACCAGCCTGGGCTACAGAAGTGAGCTCAAAGCCAGCCTGAACTGCATAGTGAGACCCTGTCTCAAAAAGACCAAAAAAAAAAAAAAAAACAAAGAAAGTAGTGTGAGATCCCTTATGTTCAGGTGTTTATGGCCCTTTAATCTCTTGAAAAGCCCAAGAAGTATGGTTCTTAAACATCTAAGGAAAAAGATACTGATACTGGTGATAATCCCATCTTCAGATGCTCCTTTCTCTTGGAAGGATATGGGTCTCTCCTACCTGTTCAATGAAAACAACTTTAGTAGGAAGGCTTGTCAGCCTTCTCTTTAAGTAACTCAAGCTCTACCAGAGGCTAGCTCTCCAGAACCCAGTGTTTCTCAGACCCATCCTCCTGTCCCTCAGGCAGCTTGTAGCCTTGGAGGACATACTCAAAATGGAATTTCTTATTCTTCCAACTCACAGTTCATCCTGCCCCTAAGAGAGGTCTCTGGTGTGGAAGGGACTATTCAAGTCCAGGTTCCTTTGTTAGTGACAGATACCCAACAATGTAAAGAATTGTTAGGCCAATTTTTAAAAGATCCTAGTAAATTTGCTGGTACATTTCAAATTTTGACCATTACTTTCGATTTCTTGTGGAGAGATGTCCAATTTGTCTTGAGCATTTGTACCCCAGACACTTATGACTCAATTGCTGGACATGGCCTTCTCACTCAGGGGGACAAGAATGGAGGTACCTGGGTGCTTAAGCTTCAAAAAATGCCTACCTTATTGAAGATGTGCCCCAGAAGTTCTTGAGCCATGGCAAGAAACCCTTTAGTCAGCATGTGAGGAAACTCTGAGCTAGTATCACTCCTGTCACCATCTTGATTATCTTCATGGAGCATCACAGGAGCAAGAGAATAATGTTTCTGAAGCAGTTGGGCAGTGGCTTGCTACTTTTGACTGGGTCTCTTAGACTTAATTTTGTTCCTCTATGAAGAATACACCAAAAATTTGTCATTGCCACCACTAAAAAAATTGATTTCAGCAAAGTGAAAATCCTCAAACACCTCACTGATGCTTACTTCAAGAAGAAGCTGCAGAAACCCAGATACCAGGAGGCTGAGATAGTCAACACCAAGAAAGAAAGAGATCAGACTTCAGAGCAGTGCAAGGGGAATCAGAAAGTGGTGGACTCACAGATTTTAGCAATAATCAAAGCTGTTCCTCAGCTCCAGGGCTACCTGTGATCCATTTTTGCCCTGACAAATGGAATTTATCTTCATAAATTAGTGTTCTAAATTTCTTACTAAGAACCTAATTAAATAACTGATACATTTAAAAAATATACCAAAACGAATATTATGTTACTAATACATAAACTAAAAAACTCATTTTAAAGTAGGTCCAAGGGGCTGGCAAAGACAGTTCAGCAGTCAAAAGCGCCTGCTGATGCAAGTGACTGCAGGAACTGCGGTTTGATCCCTGGCACCACATGCTGCACTGGCCCCACCCCTAGGCCGGCTGAGTCAGCCATAATATAAATAAAGTTCAAAAAAATTTGTACACATTAAAAAAAAAAAAAGGTCCATGATGAAATCTGTTGTAATTCTTGTTTATTCTTTTTTTTTGTCTTTTTGAGATAGGGTCTCGCTATGCAGTTCAGGCTGGCCTTGAGCTCACTTCTATAGCCCAGGCAGGTCTCGAACTCGCATGGATCCTCCTGTCTCAGCCTCCCGAGTGCTGGGATTACAGGCATGTGCCACCACGCCTGGCTTGTAATTCTTGTTTATTGTCAGTTGTTGGTACTCGAATCTAGGGCCTTATACATGCTAAGCCAGCACTATCCTTCTGAGTTTCACCCCCAGACCATATCTTTGCCTTTTGACAGCTGCCTCTCTGGTCTTTTGAGTTTACCTGCCATCCCCTTATCCTCTTCTGTTACACAGTCATTTTATACATGGAAAGAACTGACTTTGCATTTATAGATGGAATTACTCTGATATACATGAGTAGGCAAAAGAAGAAAAACAGGAAGAGGAAGAGTTGTGGGATAAAGAAATGAGGCAAGGGCTGGTGAGATGGCTCAGTGATCTAAAGTGCCTGCTTAGGGAAGCTTAGGCAACTGCAGGGACTGCTGTTAGGTCCCTGGTACCACATGCTATGCCAGCGCCACCCCCAGGGCAGGCTGAACCAGCCATAATATATATATATATTAAAAAAAAAAAAAAAAAAAAAAAAAAAAAAAAAAAAAAAAAAAAAAAAAAAAAAAAAAAAAAAAAAAAAAAAAAAAAAAAAAAAAAAAAAAGAAATGAGGCAAGACTAGGAAGAAACAGCTAAGGAAAAAAGGGTAAAATAGGATTTGGAAGAAGCAGAAGGGTAGGAGGAGGAGGAAAAAAGAAGAAAGATACGATAAAGAAATGACAGGAGAGGAAGATTAGTGGATATTGGTAATGTCACACCGAGTGGCACGACAGACAGATGTTTGGGCCACAACAGTCCTGAGATGAACCAGGGTGACTGTTGGTGGGGCGTCAGTGTCACTACTCACAGCCAGGGTAATAAAACTAGGTAAGGAGAATGGGTCACTGATGTGTATAAGGGCTGTAACATGTAAGAGATAGGGCTCAATGACTTATCCCCTAGAAGTAAACAATTCTCTCAATTATCTGTTATTAAAAAAGTGGAAGAAACCATTTTTAAACAAATAAAGCTCCTAGCTGATTTAATTCATGTTTCTGGTAAAAGTCTATGCCTGTTGCTCTCCCGGTTATTCCACATTGCTTGGTCTAGTTAAGTATAATAATCAGCAGACAGTTAGTAAATAGTTGGACAGCTGGGAAATCTTACATGAAGCATTGTTTTGGTTGTGGGGGTGGGAGGCATTGAATAATGTTTAATAGTACCTCTGGTGAGAAACCAGTCTCTGCTTAGTGGAAAAAAGGCTGAAGACACAATAAGACTCCTAGAGTTAAGTCTTATATTATTTGTTATTAAAGAGGCAAGGTCTTAAGATGTGCTTTTTAACAGTCTTTAGCTGGGCTGTAATTTAAGATAACTTTTACAAATTAGATCCTAATCCTTACAGACACAGATGGCTGTTACAGAACAGCCTTGCAAAAACACTAGTTATTCAACTTGAAAGAGCATTCAGAGAAGGATGAAGGGCCATTAACTCCCACCCTACCTCTGGCTCTAGGAAGCCTAAAGAGTCCTGGGTGGGCTTTCTGAGTTTTGGCCTGGAATCTGGGTGGGCCTAAGGCATCTGTTCTGGTTTGGAAGAATCTTTCTTGTTCACTATGGAACTAACTAAGGTTAGTTAATAACTAAGGTTATTAACGTTTGACAACAGTTACTGAATGATTATATATCAGGCACCATGGTGGGAACTGCAGGAGCAAGAGATGTTAACATGATGCAGACTGCCACTGTAAATCATTACAGAATGATTGGATAAATGCTGAGATAGGAGTGTACAGACTGCAAAGTACATAGGTAGGAAGCTGGGGAGAAGAGGGAGGGCTTCACAGAGAGGTTGACATTTCAGCTGGGCATTAAAAGAGGTTCAAATATGCCAGAATAATGTGAAAGATGGATATTCAAGGAGGAAAGAAAAAGGTATGTAAGATATACTTTTATATATAGGCTTTAGAGTTTTTGCGCTTTCAGTGACTAGGGAGCAATCTCTTGCTGATGGAAGTAACCAACAAAAAGCAGGATGTGTGGTGGGAAAAGCAGGAATACTCTGGATTATGAAGAGTTTTCAAAACATTGCAAGAGGTTTGTGATTATCCTAGGTATTAGGGAATACTAAAAAGTTTTAAGCAAGAGACAAAATGATGAGAGTGTGATTTTATAGTAATCACCCTATGATACATTGGTTTGTATTGAATAAGGACCGTAAAATGGATCTATGATGGGTTTTAATTTTTTTTAATAATTTTTTTTTTTTCTTTTTCTTTTATGTTTTTCTTGTTTCAGAACTTTTGTTTGTTTGTTTATTTTTTTATGGCTGGCTCAGCCTGCCCTCAGGGCAGGGCTGGCGCAGCATGTGGTGCCAGGGATTGAACTGCGGTCCCTGCAGCTGCCTAAGCTTTCCTAAGCAGGCGCTTTAGACCACTGAGCCATCCTGCCGGGCCGCTATGATGGGTTTTAGAAGCTCTTGGTTTTTACTATAGGAACAAACCTCTGAATTTACTTTTTCTTTGGAGAACTGAGATAAATTTGATTTAAATTGATCTTGGAATGGGGATTGAGAGAGACTGGAAGGAAAGACTATAAATCAGATCAAACTGCTTTCTTCAATGGTGTAAATCACAGAGTGACAAAAAGCTCAGTTAGGAGTAAATTTACTCTTACGCTAAGTGATAGGCTCTCCATATAGGGTCAGTTCATAATGATATAAAAGCCTGCAGCAAAAGGCTGAAATTTTAGTCAGGACAGCTCAAAGCAGGCAAGTAGCAGGCCTAACAATCTTTTGCATTTCAAGTCAGTTCCTTGACATTCTGTCAAGAGCAACTTTTCAGTCTATGTACTTACCCTGTAAGAAGATGATGTTATTTCTGAAATGAAAAAGAGAAACAAAAACCAACCAATCAAATGAACAAATAAACCTCTCTTCAACTGCTGTCAATCCATCTAAAAGTATTTGAAAGTAAAACATAACATTTTATTTTTTACAGGGAAGTCCTTAGACACTGTTTTAACTAGTACTTACATCTTAAAGGATGAGGAGCTTAATTTGGCTCATAGTTTCTGAAGATTCAGTCCATGGTTGGCTTACTACAAGGTAGAAATATTATGCTGAAAGGATGTAATAGAATGAAGATGCCTAGTTCATAGCTGTTGAGAAGCAGAGCAGGGGAACAGTGTGCAGTAGGTGAGAAGAGGCCACATACCTTACTCAAGGTCACACCTCTATGACCAGTCCAGACATACCCAGAAGTGTGTACCATCAATTTTCTAGGTGGCTGGCGCCCAAGACAATCAAGTTGATGCAATCAAGGTTAGCCTTTTGAACAGATGAAGCCCAGAAAGGGACTAACTTATAAGCAAGGATCAGAAAGGATTAATTTATCTCCCTATATTCTGTAAGTTCTCCAGGTGAGAGAAATAAAATAACACACAAAGTAGGGGAACCAGGGCGACTTTAAAAACTTACATACTGGTTGTTTTCTAAACATTGAGTTCAATTTCAGTGACAGAACTTGGAGTAGTTCCACCAGGCTGTGTGGTAAGAGCATGTGCATGTATGTGTTCTTTTGTGCAGGTTTATGTGTTTTATATGGGAATACCGGGGAAGAGCTTGGAGGAACAGGCAAGGCCTGTGAAAGAAGTAACAGTGAGGATTTACAAGGTCCATATAACATGTTGGGCTTAGAGATAAATAATGGGATCCTCATTCTGCTATGAAGGGATCTGTGGCTGGCTGACAGAACTAAAAATACACCATTTTTAAAAATTCTATTCTGAAAATATGACAACTGATATGAGGAACTTGGATTTGATAAAGCTTCAACAAATTCTTGGTTTGGGTATGATACTCTTGCTAACTAGAAGTCTTGCTAACTAGACTTCGATGTAATGGAATCACAGAGTATTACAATTTACCATGTATCTTAGGGTTAAATTTATCTGAGGCCAAATAAAGCAGGAACAATAGGAATGAACACCACACCATTTATATCTGTACTGCTAAAACAAGTAGTGCTTATTTCTAAAGATAGGAAAATTACTGCTTCACAATAAATGATATTCTGTTCTTAATAAATGATTCTTAGGCCAAACTTAAGGCTGTAACTTTGAATTCACTGATCCAAGTTTTATCCCTGCAGCCTCACCAGATCAAAATACTTTCCTTACATGACAAGTAATTGAGGGCAATAGTTGTATCTCTCATGACCTTTACTCCTCTGAAGGACACATTCCTCACATGACATAATTTCTTTCTTTTTTTGTATTTTGGGGAAGGGTCTATAGGGTGTTCAGGATCTCGCTACTAGATTAAACTCATAGTGATCTGCCTATTTACAGCCTCCCAAGAGCTGGGATTACATGTGTGCACCACCACACCCAGGCTCAACTGTCATTTTAGCACACACTGGGGACAGAGCTGGCACAGCAGGCACATAATTTTTAATTCCTTCTCAATTCTTTTATGGCTGCTCTATACATGTTCCTGCTCTTTTTGGGCTTTCTGTTTCATCATGAAGACAAATGACTCTTTCAGACCTCCTTTATCTAGGTAGGGAGCTGAATAGGATCATTTTTCCACCCTCTTGTTGGGCTTACAACTAACAATTGTAGTTAACTCTTTTTGGGGGAGGGCATCCATTAACATATTATTTATGTATATTCAGCTAAACCATACTGCCTGCTAAAACAACTGTCTATACATTTCTGTAAAAATCTGCAGCTTTGTCTAGTTTCATTAATTTAAGGTTTTCTTGACTCATGTCTTATAACAAGTCTGATAAAATCTTCAGTTGTGTTGCTAAGAAATATTGAGAGTAGCAGAGAATTACTCCATTATTTCCTCTAGAGAGATAGTAGTCAGTGAACACTTTTCAGACACAGCAATGAATCTATGTAACTGTAGATCTTCACCTTTCTACTTTTTCCAGAATATTATGAGATTATGAAATATCCTATGCATTATTTAGCTGTCCTGCTGCTGTGACAAAATACCTGACACATACAACTTAAAGGAGGAGAGGTTCACTGGCTCACAGCTTCACAGGTTTACTGCATGTCTGGCTGGTCCCAAGGCAGAACATCATAGTGGAAGGGCATGGTACAGCACAGTTGCTTATTTCATGATATACAAGCAGATCACAGAAGGCAAGGGACAAGGAACCATACATAGTTCCCAATGTAAAGTTTCCATGACATACCTAGGCAATCTAGATGTGGCCTTCATTAATCTCCTAGGCAGCTCCCAAGCTAACCAAGTTGTCCACTGAGCTTAATTTACACTCTACCCCTTGTTAACCCAAACACATTTCCTTAAACAATAGTTAATTTCCAAATAAGGATAATAACAAGTTCCTACATCAACCTAACATAATATAACTTCCCTGTGCATAACCACACTTGATCTTAGCCAAAAGGCCGAGAAGCGATTCCCCTGTGCATAACCAAAAACAAGTTCCCTTCCAAAGTCTCAACTGTGCCAGCAATGACCAAAAGTCCAGGCCAAAGTCTCCTCTGAGACTCAAAGCAAACACTTAGCTATGAGCCCTTATGAGATTTAAAAAGCTGGTCACTTAATACTTAGATTCAATGGAAGAGGGTAAGCATTCCCATTCCAAAAGGGAGGAACAGTGAGATAGAAAAAAACTGGAACAAAGACAGACTGGAATCTATCAGGGTAAATATTGAATTCTATAACTTCATGTCCAGCATGTGAAACACAGGGTGATAAGCTGTGAACTGCCAAGGCCTTGGTGGTTCCATTCAAATGGCCTTGTTGCTATAACAACTTTGACTTCTTTTGGCTTGCTCTGCTTGTAACCTGTGGCTCATTTGGGCAGATGTTCCACATTCTTGCCATCTCTACTTTCTGGCATCTCTCCTACATCTTCAGCTTCAATCTCACTGCCCTCTCAGGTGCACTGCCTGGCCTCTGAGACCTTCCTCCATCATCTGAGTGGAGGCTTCCATGACCCCACAACTACTGCAATTCCATGTGCCTGAGCAACCAGCATTTTGTAGAAATGTCAAGTTCTGCTGCCGACTGAAGCAGCAGTCTGGCCGACCTGGACCATGGCTGTAATAGCCACTGAGTACAGGACTTGTGTGGATGACTACTTGGATGATTCTCCTTGAAAGAAGAGCAATCATCTCCATTTTGGCTAAACCTGGCCCTATTTCTCTGAACTGATATATGCAGAATTGGTTGCTTTGTGTTTATCCCCTCAACTACTTTAAGCAGTGTAAATGGGTCTAGAAAATGCTGATGTGCAGTCTTTGAAGCAAGGCCGCATGTCAGGGTTACTCCAGTCGTAACCCCCAAGTATGTGTAGTAAGTGCTAAGCTGTGACATCTCAGGGCATAAAAAAATTATACATCAAAGCTGGAGCATCAACCCAAAACATTAGACAGGCCTCAAAATGTGTTATACAGATTACTCTTTCTGCATCTCTATCTCTCTACTGCACAGGCAATTTAGTTCAGTTCATGATAAGGTTCACATACTTCCCATCACTCTCACAGTAAATCATCCCGTGCTATTCCCTTCTTCACAAATTAATAAAACTTGGCATTAGCCATGGGTTGAGGCCTTTGGGCTAACCACTGTATTGTTTGGACTTAGGACTCCCTTGGCTCCCCACATCTACCAACATGCATTAGTGTTTTTATTCTTACTGTGCGTTGAAGTAATAGACTGGAATTAATTTACTAGAATTCTAGTATCCTTTCCATGGGATTACAAATGTGGATTTTTCTGGACCACAACAAGGTCTAAAAAGGTATTCTATATACCTGGATGGCTGAGTATAACAAATGGATCCCAGGGAACCAATTCTCTAGGCAGTTCTTCTTGAGCACAGGGTCCAGGGGCTCTCTTCTCAAAGAAAAGGCTTACACTTTGCTCCCTGCATCCAGTGATGGGTAGGGTCTTTTGGATGCCCAAGATATCCTTGAGACATTTTTGTACTTAGCCTGTTTAATGTAGATATTTTTTTTTTAGTGGCACTAATTTCTTCAGCAATCACACCTCCCAAGTTTATCTGTGGTTCTTTTTAGGCCAAAATTTTTCATTTATTTTGGCTCTTCTTTTTACTCTCAGTTCTTGATATATATCTAGTTAAAAGTAACTAGCAAGACTGGGGAGATAGCTCTGTGGTACAAGTGACTGCCTGGCAAGTGTAAGGTCATGAGTTTGAACCTTGGTCCCACAAAAAAAAAAAAAAAAAAAAAAAAAAAAAAAAAAAAAAAAAAAAAAAAAAAAAAAAAAAAAAAAAAAAAAAAAAAAGTAACCAGCAAGACATCATATTATAGAGATACATGCATACCCATGTTTATAGAAGCATAATTCATAACAGCTATACCTTAGAAGCGGCCTATCTGTCCATCAACAGATGAATGGATAAATAAAAAGGAGTATTTACTCACAATGGAGCACCACTCTGCTACAAAGGAAAGACGAGTTATTTGTAGGAAAATGGATGCATCTTAAGATGCATATAAAACTAAATAAAACAAAACAATTAAAAAGAAAACCATAAAAATCGTAACCACAGCATGAATGTTGTGCTGCCTTGAAATTTCCTCCCTGAGATCAATTCATCTGCCACCATTAAAATTACCTTTTTACAAAGTCTCAGGTCTTAGACAAAATAGAGACAAGTTCTTTAAATATGACATTCATGGTTTCTAGTACATTTCCCAAGGAGTCCACATATGAAACCTCAAGCACATGCTTGTTACTATTTGTATTCTTAAATGTATTCTGATTTTGGGGGGCTTTCCCAGTGACCTCTGCTTATAACATTTTAGGGCTTATCTACCCTGAATTACTAAATTCTTTCTGTAAAGTAGTTCCAAAAGTTGAATCATGTTAAGACAAGTCATAGCACTATCTCACTTCTCTGTTAACAACTTTTTGTACTGGTCATCTTTTCCATTGTTGGACCAAAGTACCTGAACTCACAACTTAAAAGAGGTTTATTTGCCCCACAGTTTCAGAAGTGTAGTATATGGCTGGCTGGCTCCACAGTAGAACATTATAGCAAAAGAGAATGGAGAAAAGCCACTTTCTTTGTGGCAGTCAGGAAGCACAACAGGGGAGAAAAGTACCAGAGAGAAGGGGCCATGCGTTGGGGAGATAGCTCAGTGGTATAAGTACCCACCTAGCAAGTGCAGGGTCCTGAGTTCAATTCTTGGCACCCCAAACCCCAAATAAAAGACAGAAGGGGTCAGAGACCATACACAGACCATAAGGTGAAGGCCTCTGGCTTACCTAGACATCTGGAAGTGTGCTTTACTAATCTGATAGGCAGATCCAAAGTTGCCAGTTAACTATCACATCTTGCTGAATAGATACAACAGAGAATATAGACTTCCACTCCTGACTTCCCAGACCAAATCACAAAATACTCTTTTTTTTAAGCATAACTCATTGTTAGTGAATTGTTGGCTTCGACCTAACAGACTGTTAAACACACAATTCTTGGGTATACTCTGGCATACAAAGATAGTCTAGGGAAAGCCCGTGGTGAATGCTACATGGGTTACGGGAATAGACAGCAAAGAAGGAAGAAAAATACAGTACTTAATTTCTCACAGAGGCTCCTGGGAACAGGCCTGATAGCTAAGAAATTACACTTTTTAAAAGCTGGGGTGAGAATGGTTATGCAGAACAAAAACGTACTTCGTGTTGTCTTGTACTAGCCTATATCATTTGACTTTTCTTAGGTTACTTTTTCTAGCCTTATTTAATGAGTTTCTCTCATATTGATGCACTTTCTCAAATAGGGATGGAAACTTACATCTCTCCTAGGAAAGGTGCTCAGTAACTTGAACTCATCCCATGGAAATCCTTTGGAAGCTACAAAATCAAAGACAATCTGGAGCTTATTGCTAGCCAGGAAACGCCGCTCCAGGAACTCGCCACTGGGTGTCCGGATCCGAAGTTTGCTCACAGGCTCAGCATTTTCTTCCTTTGGCTCTGGAGGCAGGGCTTGCTCTAAGGAGAGTCGGATGGCCTAAGTGGAGCAAAAGCCAGCTGTTACAATATAAAACAGATGGACTGTGAAGTGGCAGAAAGGGAGACTTGAAAAAAGGCGCTGCTTTGTAGAAACACATTGCAGTGTTTATATCGCTTAGTAAAAACTCTCATGCTTGAATAACAGAATCATGTATTTTTCTCTTTTAAAAATATTAGCTCAATAGAAATTACACTGAATCCCACCTTGAGGACCCACATTATTAAATCAGTAAGTACAGTTAAAATAAACATTTTCAAACTGAAGGTTCAGGCTCTTGAGATTGTAGAAATATACATCAATTATCTAGTTGCTTTCTTTCTAAGGTATGAATTAAGGTTATTGGAAGCATTCACAAAATATACATGTTTATATTTGAGAAAATATATTTACCAATTAGAAAACCTGAACAGTCTACAAAATATTGCTAATATGTTAAAGACAAAATGGATTGGAATAATTGATAATACACTTAAAATGGCATATTTCTGTTATATACACTGCATTACAATAAGTCTCAAAACCATAATGGAGAAAAACTCAAATCAACTTTACTGGAGTTAAGAGCTGTAGCCATATATCCAGTGTTGTCACTACATTGCTGTTTGGATTTGGGCCAACTCTTAGAATGATAGACTTCTGGATCAAGACATGAACCAAACATTTCATCTTATAGAGAAGAAAACAGACCCAAAAAGGTATGATAAATAGGAAAAATGTTATGGCTAGAGCTGAGTTTGAACATCCTAGGTTTTCCTAGCTCTCACCCAACAGATTACACTGCTTCAACCTCATGACATTCCACTGAAAGGGGTTAGAAGGTCTCTAAGGTACTTGTTTATGTTGGAATTTATGGCAGAAATTCAGAAAAGCAGTTTTAATCTACAGCAATTTGAGAGGTTTCTTAGTAAGTAAGCCTGGTATTAGCATTTTCTGCTTCAAGTTTCATTGTGATTCTGGCTACTTTAACATTTCTGTGTTCTCAGTTTATCATTAGTAGAAAAAGAGACGTGATCTCTGTCAAACAGTCTACACTATTATAATCAACTAATGTGTTATGAGAGAAATTAGGATTTGAGTTTTTTAAACTTCAACAGCAAATTTTCTAGGTTGATGTTGTTCTTCCAACTAGGGGGAAAAATGTTTTTAAAAACTTTCTCTTAAGTATCTTTTAGACCAAAAAGGGATATAAATCAAAACTGTGGAATACCGTGGAAACAGCTGTTTAAATATTTCATGTTAGAATCTGTAGTATTCATATGAAACAGTACTGAGACAAAATTCACTGCTGTAAAATTTTTATCAAAAGTGAAAGAAATCAGGAGGCTGAGAGGTGAGAGAATTATTTGTACCCAGGAATCTAAGAGGAGACTACAACACAGCATGATGCCATCACAAAAATAAAAACATTAAAAGTGAATTAAGAATTAGTCTGAAAAAAAAAAAAAAAAAAGAATTAGTCTGAAAGAGCAAGGAAAAACCTCCAATAAAACAATTATAAAAGCATGAAGGAATAAGTTAGAAAAAAGAAAATATACTGGTTAACCAGCATATAAACTGTGCTCTCTTTCTTTCTTTCTTTCTTTCTTTCTTTCTTTCTTTCTTTCTTTCTTTCTTTCTTTCTTTCTTTCTTTCTCCTTCCTTCCTTCCTTCCTTCCTTTTTTTTTTTTGGAGAAAATCAATAGTCATAGACAAACACAAAGAAATGAATAATATGAATGTAAAGAAGGTAGGGAAACTGGGTCGGGGAGACAGCTCAGTAGAATAAGCACTTGCCTGGCACTTACCTGGCAAGCACAAGGCCCTGAATTCAATCCCGGTACCACTAATTAAAAAAAAAAAAAAAAAAAAAAAAAAAAAAGATAGGGAAACAGGTAGAAGACATGACCATAAAAGTTTTTTGAATATGCTTTTTTTTGATTTTTGACTTACACAAATTTAATATATTTATTTATTTTTTTAAAATATGAAGTTGCTTCACTTTATTTTTTAAAATTTTATTTATTATTTTTATTCCTGTTTCAGAACCCTTGTTTGTCCATTCATTCATTCTTATGGCCGGCCCAGCTCGTCCCGAGGGCAGGGCTGGCGCAGCATGTGATGCCGGGGATCGAACCGCGGTCCCTGAAGCCGCCCAAGCTTTCCCAAGCAGGCGCTTTACACCACTGAGCCATCCCACCAGGCCCACAAATTTAATATATTTAAAGTAACAAATGGGATAACTTTGCTAGCAAGAATGTCATATAAAATTAATTTTTGTATCACTCAGGAAAATTTGGTGGTTCTAATACTTAAGCATTTCTTTAAAAAACATTCAAAATTTTTGCAGTATACAAAGCTAATCTCTTCTATAATTCTTAGGTCATTTTTCTGCTGGACGCAGTGAACAATACCATTGACCTCAGAGGAGATTATAGGGATGGGAATTATAAAATCAAAATATATGAAAGCTCTCAATCTAGTCTTTTACACATAATAAAGCTTTAGCAAACATTTCTTTTTATTATAATTAAGAGAAATTGCACAGAGATTATCAGATCTGAAGGGGGTTGAACTACCCAAGTAATCCTACACTCTTTTTTGTTTGTTTGGAGAAGAGATACCCACAAATGGAGAGAATAAGAATTGGAGAGTTCAAAGATAAGATAAATAGGAAGTTAAAAGTCATTTTTGCCTTTTTTTTGGTACCAGGAATCGAACTCGGGACCTTACACTTACCAGGCATGTTTTTACCTTTTTCTTTATTGATACTGTCTATGAATGGAAGCTTGCCTAATGTTAATAATTCTAAGCCACAATACATTTCAGTTGCATATTTGCAAATATTAAGCTATTTCACTAACAATGTACTATATTAATAACTGAACTAATGCGTGGATATAGAAATTAAATGTTATTTATACCAGTACAGTTTTCAGACATTTTACAAAATTTGAATCTGTACTGATTAAGCCTTCTCATTTTGTTTAAAAGCATGCATTTAAAAATTTTTACTAAAGTTTAACATAGCTAATAAAAAGTGCTAAAATCTTAAGTGTGCAATATTAAAGTTTCAGAAAGCCAACATCTGTAAAACTGGCATGCTGATTATATGTCCCAGAAGCACATTCCTCTTCTGAGAGTGACCTATTCCCAAAGTCTATTGCTACCATGACTTCTAACAGCAAAATCTGAAAAAGTTAATTAAGTTCCAGTGTTATGGCTGAAAGCACAGACCTTGAGGTAAAACATACATAGGATCAATATTGGCCTTTAAGTAAATGACTACTTTCAGTTTTCTCATATAAGAAATAACATATTCCTTATCAAATGTTTCTATACAATACAGTAATATTTTAAAAATATGGTCAGCCCTCAACGATCACTGCTTAGTTCTGATCTTCACTATGTGCAACACAGTGAACAACAGAAGAGTGTTGGTGGTATATATCATTACTACTAAGGATGTTCCTCTATTCTTACTTTAAATCAAAACTTGAACTTCAGTCTTTCCTTTTCTCCCCTCCTGCTCTCCTTTTAATTCACCTGTCTACTTTTCTGTTTTGACATTTCCCTATACAGTATAACAACAGATGTTACATTATTACCTGAACTCAACCAATTATACTACAGAAGAATAAACAAAAGTAGCTCATTACTCAATTCATTGTGTAGACATTATCTGATACTCAATGTACATAAAGTCTCCAGGGCTTTTCTTTAAAATGAAAACAGACCTCAGATATCCCCTACTAGTGGACCAAGGTGGAAAACAATGAAGGTATTAGTTAAATCAGCAACTCTGGTATCTGAATACTCAAGAGTTTTACTGGTATAAAGAACAAAACTAGGCCAGCCCTTCAGTTTCAAATATATAGGCTAAAAGCAAAGACCTCATGTAAGCAAACATTGTTGTAAAATAATGACATTAAAGGACAACTCCACCACACAACAGTTATAGTAAACATTACTGTTAAACATCAATTTGTCTTACTCAAAAAATACAGTGCTTTACTTGCATTGTTTTAGGTTTGTGGTAAAATAAAGAAACGAGCTGATGTGGGACTTTTTTGAATTAAAAATCTGCATATATAAAGCATTCACATATACATTTTTTTTTGTCACTGCAAAAAGGTACTTTATTTGTATCTCTCTTTTTTGTTTTATCAGAGATGGTGTTCCACTGCTGTTAGAGAAGCTGTATTTGCAGAAGTCTTTTTTTTTTTTTAAAGATTTTATTTTATTTTATTTATTTTTTCTTGTTTCAGAACCTTTGTTTGTTTATTCATTCATTTTTATGGCTGGCTCAGCCCACCCTGAGGGCAGGGCTGGCACAGCATGTGGTGCCAGGGATTGAACCGCAGTCCCTGAAGCCGCCCAAGCTTTCCCAAGCAGGCGCTTTTAGACCACTGAGCCATCCTGCCGGGCCCCCTGCATGGCTAATACTCTTATATATTTTACTGATTTCATTCCAGGAAGTAGTATACAGCAAAATGAGGCCACCTATTAAAGAACTTCTTTCTAAGGTAAGTAATTCAATACTTTATTTCTCTAAAGAACCTTAGAATACTGAGGTAATAAAACCTTTCTTTCCTTTCTTTTTCTTTCTTTCTTTTCTTTCTTTCTTTCTTTCTTTCTTTCTTTCTTTCTTTCTTTCTTTCTTTCTTTCTTTCTTTCTTTCTTTCTTTCTTTCTTTCTTTCTTTCTTTCTTTCTTTCTTTCTTTCTTTCTTTCTTTCTTTCTTTCTTTCTTTCTTTCTTAGATAGAGTCTTGCTGTGCTGTTCAGGCTGGCTTTGAGCTCACTTTTGTGGCCCAGGCTGGTCTCAAACTCACACTGATCCTCCTGCCTCAGCCTCCCAAGTGCTGGAATTACAGGCATGTGCCCCCACGCCCGGCTTAACCATTTTTATTTCTTAGTATAATTATATGCGTTAAGATTTTTGGTTAAAAGTTAGGCAGTGTTACTGTGAAAAGTCAGATGATATGGCCTTTGTTTCAGATTATGTATTCAACCAGTTTAGTGATGGTAGGTAAACCATATCTTTCTGTATCTCAGTTTCCACACAGGTTGTGTAATACCAGTGATTCCCTGGTATAGTGGCTTGTGGGACCAAATGTGTTGAAATATGTTAACTAGTATCTCATGGGAAAAAAATAGGGTCAAATAAATTTAAATAAGATTGGATTAAATTAAAACAGTTTTTAATGACAGAGATTGTGTGAATGCCAGGTAAAGGAGTGAGTATATAGTATTACCTAAATTTGAATCTTATGGGAGTACATGAACGTACAAATACAAGTAATAAATAGTTGCAAAATCTGACCTGTCCTCCCTTCCCCTATGTCTCATCCTCTCATACATTAATAACTGGAGCACATGAGAGCTGCAACAGGTTGCATATACCTTTCCCGAACTGCTTCAGGAAGTGTTCCAGATATTTGATTTATTTTAATTTTAGAATATTTGCATATACATAATGAGGTATCTTGAAAATGGGACCTAAGTCTAGACATAAAATTCATTTGTTTCATACACATTGCTATATGCATAGTTTAGTTTGAAGGCTAATTTTACACAACAGTTTTATTAGTGTGTTTTATAGTCTGAATGTGACCCAGCATAAAGTTAGCTGTGAAAATTTCTTCTTGTGACAACATATTGGCACTCAAAAAGTTCTAGAATTTGTAGCATTTTGGATTTCTGGCATTAGGGATGATCAAGCTTTACAGACCTATAGTACAAGATGTTTATAGGGTCTTCTATAAGATGACAAGTTTTATTTTTTTTTTTAAGAATTTTTTTTTTAAATTTTATTTATTTATTTTTTTCTTGTTTCAGAATCTTTATTTGTTTATTCACTCATTTTTATGGCCGGCTCAGCCCACCCCGAGGGCAGGGCTGGCGCAGCATGTGGTGCCGGGGATCGAACTGCAGTCCCTGAAGCCACCCAAGCTTTCCCAAGCAGGCGCTTTAGACCACTGAGCCATCCCGCCAGGCCCCCAAGATTTTTTATTTTATTTTGTTTTCTTGTTTCAGAACTTTTGTTTGTTTATTTATTTATTTATTTTTATGGCCGGCTCAGCCTGCCCTGAGGGCAGGGTTGGTGCAGCATGTGGTGCCTGGGATGGAACCACGGTCCCTGCAGCTGCCTAAGCTTTCCTAGGCAGGCGCTTTAGACCACTGAGCCATCCTGCTGGGCCCTGACAAGTTTTATTTATATTTGGAAAATAATGCAAAAGTTTTAGTTCAGGATAATTTAGGTGGACCATCAAAAGAAAGTACATACACATTTTTTTTTTCCTTCCCTGGGAGCAGGGATTGAACTCAGGTCCTTGTGCTTGCCAGGCAAGCACCTATTTTACTGAGCTATTTCCCTGGCCCTAGAAAGTACATATACTACTGGAATCTTAATCCAGAACATACATTTGTACATCTTAGCGTGTCAGCAAGCCACACTAGTTGAAGATATTATTTTAAGAGAATGAGCATGTGTAAACAGGAAGTGAGCATGAAACACAGGAATCCCTCGTTTTTATACACCTTAGATATAGATTAAGAGCTCTTCCTCCTCCTCCTCCTCTTCTTCTTCTTCCTCTTCTTTTTTTGTATTTTTTAGGGAAGGGTCTCACTACTAGATTAGATTCGTAGTGATCCACCTGTTTACAGTCTCCCAAGAGCTGGGATTACAGGTGCACGCTAGCACGGCAGGCCTGGGGACCCCCTGCCCCTGTGCTTGCTTGCAGGTGCTTTAACCCGCTGAGCTATTTGGCTGGCCCTCAGTCCTACTTCTATGTGTATGACTCAGTGAGCTTCAGTTTCTCACTTACAAAGAATTCTCTAAAGTATAGCTTGTGCTAATGGTTAAAGAGTAAGCATATGCAAAGCAGCTAGCAGAGTTCTCCATACACAGAAGATACTCACAAATATTTTCTACCTTCAAAGGGTAGATTAGGCATAGCACCATGTACATGTTACAGATACCAAGTAAGTGTGTGAGTATGAGTAAACCTAAACAGTGAAATATCACACATCTTTCAAGGCCAGAGTCAAAGATTACTTTTTTGTATAGTGTCTACATATCAAAGGTGTGAAAGATTTTTCCTATGCTGCTGAAATCCTCAAGCATTTTGTTTTTATTTACCCTAAGGCATTTAGCACATTTTTCCCTTTGTTTGTTACTTGAATACATGTATCTTTCAAGATCTAATTCTAATTCTAATTCTAATTCTAATTCTATTCTATTCAATTCATTTTGTATGTACAGGGTCTCCCTACTCAAGATTCATAGTGATTCACCTGTTTTCAGCCTCCTCAGTGCTGGGGTTACAGACTTACACCCCATGCCTGGTTTTGATGGCCAGCTCAGTGTACCCATGGGTGAGGCCAGCATGGCATATAGTGCTCAGGATCAAATCCCAGTCCCTGTGCTTGCCTAAGCAGGTGCTTATTCCACTGAATTATCTAGCCAGCCCTGTAATCTATTTTTGTAAGTAGAAAACTATCTGTTTTCCCCCTTGAAGTGGGACAAAACATCATTCTAGTCAAAAAGCAGTGAATGAAAGAAGTGGTATCCTCTGACTACAATGATGACTAATGGATTTCTTCTTGGCCTGATTTAGGGTTCTCCGTTTCTTTAAATCTGCTGTTAGATGTCTTCTTTTAATAGGTGAATTTCATGTTCATTCTATGCCTAGAAAAACGTTCTACAAGTCCTATTCTGTGAAGTTGTATAATATGCTCCTTTTTCGTCACTGCACTTAGGTGTACATTGATAACAACTTACATATATACTATAACTCTACTTTTTTAAGATTATGAACTTCTAGAAGGAAAAACATGTATTACTACTACCTAACTGATTGCCGTATCTGAATACACAGTAAGGATTAAAAAATGTAAAATGGGTGAACGTGAAGTTCTCTATATGGATACAGACATAATTTTAGGGCAAAAATATCAGCCCAACATATTTAAGGGTCTAATGCAAGATACTATGGAAGCAACTCAGGATATTTTCTGGTGGGTAAAATCTAGGAAATCGATTAAAAAATATTATATTCTTGAGATAAGACAATATCTAGGAAAGATGGTAATTATCTTTTTGGTAACACAATGAAAATGGAACTAAAGATAATAGAAGATGATGAATTTAGTATATGGTCAAGTTTTCTAAGAGTTAAGGAGTAAGTTTTTCAAAGGCAAATCCTTCATATTAACATGAATTTGGGAAAAGTAGGAAGTTGCAAGAAATATTAAAAGCCACAGTATCAACTATAGCAGAAATAAGTTTTTAAATAACTTTGCTTCAAATTATGCCCTACCTCACGTTCTTCTTCTTGTTCTTTGCGAATCTGCTCCAAACGAAACTGTTCTGCCATCTCTCTTTCATGCGCTTCCCTCTGTTGACAAAAGAGAGTAAGCATTTATAAATATGTTGGCCTTAGAAAAAGAGAAGGAAAAAAAGAGGCAGTTATATTTATTTAAGAATTTTTTTAAAATTTTTTTTCTTGTTTCAGAACCCTTGTTTGTCCATTCACTCATTTTTATGGCCGGCTCAGCCTGCCCTGAGGGCAGGGCTGGTGCAGCATGTGGTGCCAGGGAACGAACCACGGTCCCTGAAGCCGCCCAAGCTTTCCCAAGCAGGTGCTTTAAACCACTGAGCCACCCCGCCAGGCCCCAGAGGCAGTTATATTTAAAGGGTTTACTCAGTATAGTTTAGAGGTACATCATGACAAAGGCAATATGAATGGAAAATGAAAGCAATAATGAAGCTTTATTGATAGCACTGAGTTATGTAGCACACAAGACCATCTAGGATATTTTGTTCATCTTCCTTTCTGGACTTTTCTTTTTTTTATTTTGTTGGTACAGGTCTCATTATGCAGTTTGGACTCGTAGTGGTCGTCCTGTCTCAGCCTCCCCAGCACTGGAATTACAGGTGTGGGCCACCACGCCTGGTTCCAGGATTGGCATGACATGTGGTACTGGGGATCGAACTTGGAATCTTGTGCTTGCCAGGCAAGTGCTTATGCCATTGACCTATTTCCTCAGTCCTGGCCTTTTCTACTACTACCCATGTCCCCAGTGTCAAGATCTATGTGAACAACCTCTATCCATCCCTCATGCTTTCTGGATACAAGCTAATATTACTTTCTTTTTTCCTGTCCAGCTCAACAAAATATCCAACATGTGTTTAAACACTGTATAATACTCTCATTTCCTGGTTCTACAACAATATTGGAAAAAAATTTACTACTGAAATTCTTGCTCACTAAATTCTCACAGAAATTGGGGCTTCCCTTATGATACTTAGGGTCTTGATTTTATGTTATAGGTATTTGTGTTTGCTATTTTATGTGCTGTACCACATTATCTATCTTTCTTTGAGGATAGAAACTATGGCTTACTTATTTCTGCTCCTTCTTCAATGTTTAATATAATAGGTACTTACAAACATTAAATAAGTAAGTGGTTCTTAACATTCACTGAACATAAGAATCACCTAAACAGCTTTGAAAAACTGCTGGGTTCTGTCATACAGTAATCAAAACAGAAGAATACTAAGTTAGGCTGATTTTTACTATTCTTCATTTTTATTTTCTTTTTTGGTACTAAGAATCAAACTTAGGACCTTATGATTGCCAGGTATATCCCTCATGTTTCTTTGTTTTTTTTTTTTTTTTTTGAAGACATTTATTCAGCATCATGATCAGACTATTACATTTAGCAATCAAAAGCATGGGTGCAAAAAAAGGTCTAAAGTAAAAACCTTTATTGGAATGCTTTACACTTTCCACAGAACAGAAACTAAAATAACCTGTTATACAATTAGTCAAAAATACAGTCCTCGAGTTTTTTGCCCATATGTATAAGTATTGTTTGAAACATGTCTTCTTTTTTTTTTAACTTAAATTTAACAATGGTTATATTACATATTTTGATCATCAGATCAGTTTAGATTAATAGATATAGGTATGTAAGATTGATCAAACAGTTAAACATTAACACTTTCAATAAACATTCCTTTTTTTTTCCTTAGCAACATCAATAGGAAGGTGGGTCATGCCCACACACTGTGCTCTGTAGAACTATTGTGAGGGCAATATGCAATGTGTCAACTATTAAAAAAAAGAAAGGGGAAAAAGAAAAAGAACATGTCTTCTTTGTAGCAGCTAGGCCCTGCCACCACTGTGCTTGGCTGAGTTCACAAATCTGTTATATCCTGCAGCTTCCCTGTCACTTCTCTGGCTCTCCTCTCCTGCTCAGCTTTGTGTTCCTGGAAGTGTTTAAAACCTTCTGTCACTGCTACAGCTACTCTTGCCGCTGGAGCTACCATAGCCACCTTGATGTCATGGTTTTGTAAAATATTGGCTTCTATCACCACAGGTCCCACAGCTTCTGTCTCTGAAGTTTTCTCCCTTCATGGGTGCAATTCTGAAGACTGACTAGTGTAATTACCAAATTCATTATAGCTTCCACCACCTCTATATTTGCTTCCATCATTACCACATACATTGTAGCCATCTCCACTGCCACCATATCTACCCTATCATGGCTACCGCCAAAGTCACCTCTACCACTGAAGGTTCCTCTGTAACTGGAACTGTCACTACCACCAAAACCACCTCCATGACCACCATCAAAATTTTCAGAACCACTTCGACCTCTTTGGCTAGAAGCACTAACCATCTCCTGCTTTGATAGGGCTTTTCTCACTTCATTGTTGTGGCCATTTACACAGTGGCATTTTTGAATGACAATCTTATCCATAGAATCACTGTCATCAAAGGTTACAAAAGCAAAGCCCCTCTTCTTTCCACTGCTTCAGTTGGTCATAATTTCAGTCACTTTGATTTTTTCATATTATTCAAAATAATCTCCTGGGGGTTGTTCTTCAGTATCTTCTTTAATGCTACCAACAAAGATCTTCACCATTAAGTAGGCATCTGGTCTTTTGAGAATCTTCTCTTGAGACAGCTCTCTTTGGTTCCATAACTCTTCTGTCCACTTGCATTCATGGCTGCATCCACCTCCTCCACAGTGGTGTAAGTGACAAACCCAAAGCCCCTGAAATGCTTGGTGTTTGGGTCTCTCATTACCACACAGTCTGTGAGTGTTCCTCATTGCTCAAAATGGCTCCTCACACTGTCATCAGTTGTTTTAAAGCTCAGCCCTCTGATGAAGAACTTCTGTAGCTGTTGGGCTCCTTGGGAGATTCTGACTTAGACATGATGGCAGTTGGAAGAGAGACTGAAGATGCTTCCTCTGCAGTGTTCACCAGCAGAAAGGAATAAGGTACTAAGTGTCTATTCCTCATGATTCTAACAAGCTCTGTGAAAATGAGTCATGCCTTATTCACCATGGACAAAATTTTTTCTTTTTATACTGAATTTAGCTTTCTCAATCACAAATCTGGTAGTTTTAGGAACCAAAGTGACAAAACAGGTAGACTATTTAGGATTTAGTTCTGTATTCCAGAAGTACCTTCACCAAACTTACCTTTGCTCTGTCAGCCTCAAGTGAAAGGCGATAGGCTTCATCTTGTTCTCTCTTCACATTTTCTCTGGCTTCACGTTCATCCTTTAAAAAAAAAAAAATCAACCGAGTTTTCATCATATTGAAAAAAAAAAAAACAGTGACAATTCTCATTTTGCTCCTGTATGAGTTTATTATAATTAAAGTATATAGAACATAAATAATTTAACAAACAATAAGATGTACAACATGTAACATACAGAGAATAAGAATGAATGTATTCTAGTTCCACTACTTACAAACTATGTGGCTTCATGTAAGTTACTGAATCTTTCTAGGTAACAGATTCTTGACTTTTTTTTTTATCTTTCTAGGTAACAGATTCTTGACTTTTTTTTTTTTTTTTTGGCAGGACTGGGATTTAAACTCACAACCTTACACTTGCCAAGCAGGCACTTGTGCCATGGAGGCATCTCTCCAGCCCTCTTTAGTTGTACAACAGAAATAATGTATTTGTTTTATAAGGTAATTGTAATTAATGCCATAATATATAACCGGTTTTTTCCTTTTCTTCTGGTTTTTTCAAAGATTGTTTTAGAGACTGTCAACACTGGGACTAAGGAGAGTGACAGAAATTGAGAGCAAAAAAACATCCTTCTACACCACCCTATTAAATTATAACTCCATGCCATTCCACTCAAACTTTGGTTATCAAATAAGTGTTTTTCCACTATATTTATACTCACAAAGTATGATAACAGAAGTAAAAAAACCTGAAAAGTCTTTATTTTGTCACCAGCTCTTAAAATAAGTCTAGTATGGGGGCCCGGCAGGATGGCTCAGTGGTCTGAAGCACCTGCTTAGGAAAGCTTGGGCGGCTGCAGGAACCGTGGTTCGATCCCCGGCACCACATGCTGCGCCAGCCCTGCCCTCAGGGCAGGCTGAGCCAGCTATAAAAATAAATAAACAAGCAAAAGTTCTGAAACAAGAAAAAAAATAAATAAAAAATAAAATAAGTCTACTATGTACCTATATTTAAATCATACTTTTGTATGACATTAGGAGTTAGTTCACTAATAAAAGTTTTCATTTGTAACATTCAGGAGTGTAGGCACATTAGAATGGTCATTGGTGTTAAAGGTGAAATAGGGGGCCAAGTAGATAGCTCAGTAGAATAAGTGCTTGCCTGGCAAGCTCAGGGTCCTGAGTTCAATCCCTAGTACTGGGGGGGTGGGGGGGGAGAAGAACTGAAATGACCCAATATTTGACAATTTTTGAACCTAAAACTGAAAGTTTCAAAATTAATCACATTACATCTCACTTTTGTCTCCTCAGTTCATTATATGCTTACTCAAGACTGAGTATATGCTCAGCATTCGCTGGTGCTTTCAGTTTTCTATCAAGACTGGCTCTCCACCTAAAGCCTAAGACTCTAGTTCTAAGTTAACTGGTATAATATCCATGAAGAGAAAGTTTACTAGGGACCTAGCTAGCACTTGGGAACAAAATATCAGGAACCATGTTTAACCTAACATCAAGAAGTCATTCAGCCTGCAAGTAGTCAGGATAACTCACATGTCAATTAACACCATACATGAATAAAAATGCTTTAAAAACTTATTTTAGACATCTTTTAGCAGTTTGGATACAATTAATTAAATTAATTTAGAGACAGGGTCTCACTATGTAATTAGGCTGATCTTGAACTCACTAGGTAGCCCAAGCTGGCCTTGAACTCATGGCAATCCTTCCACCTCTGCCTCCTCAGTGCTAGGATCACAGTCATGCCAGGTCTAGTCAGTTAGTACACCATTTTAAAGACACATGATCATTTTCCTTTAAGAATATTTTCACTAATTCCAATTTGCTTTTATTTTAGTCTATTCACTCAGATTTTACTTGAATAACTTGATAAAACTAACTTCACAAAGCATATTTGGTATGTTTCTGTTTACATTTTCATTTGTCTGCTTCATTATTCTGTAAACTCCTTCCTCTACCCAAACACAAGTTTATATCCAGAATCGCCATTTAAGAGTTTATTTGACCTTAACTGATTTATACTTGATACATATTTTCTTTAACAGAGAAGAGGTAATGGGAAGGATGAGCACACTGTGTTCCTATTTTAGCTCTGCCAGTAGCAAGGCATATATTTTTGAGTAAACAATTTTTCTTATGTTTATATGGATAAATATATCTTTCCAAATGGATCTATCTCTAGAATTTAATCAACAATATAAGACAGTCTTACCTTTCTGTATTCAAGATGTTTAAAAATTTAAGTTGATCTTTCCTGACTGCACCCCTTTTACAACAGTTTAGGGCTTTCTTAAAGCACTTATCACAACTACAATTAATTATTGTATATTTATTTAATGTGATATTTCTCCATGTCATAAGTTCCACAGAAAACTCATCTGTATTATATATCTTGGTATTCAATACAGTATTAACTCTTGTGGAGGTGTTTAAAAGCATATGCTTAATCAGTCTGTCTGTATCTATCTACTCTCTTTGCTTTCTTTTGTTGAAAATTGAAAACAAGAATGTGCTCTATTTATGAACTACATTACATCCTTATCCCCATGCATATGCTGTATAAATGCATTTTTTTCTAGGATAAAAAGCTTATAATTTGCAATAAAATTACAGGAGAAAAAGATACAGCTCATCCATAAAGTAACCATATTTGAGTCAACGCAAGTGACTAGCTTATAGGGATGACTTGTTTTGACACTATGTGTATAACTACAAAGGAACAAGCTAGCACAGCTGGAAGTCATTTAAGAACAAATACAGTTCATAATATAAGCATTCTAAGTAAACAGCTTGGTTTTGAAACAGACTGTTGCAGAAATGAAAGGTTACTCAATTCAGGACCTTTCCTTCAGAATGTGGCACTGGTTGTTAGAAGACTTTCTGAGCCAAATAACTTCCTTCTTGCCTAAATTTCTTTTCTCCTTCCCACTCACAAATATTCAGTAAGCATCAACTTTATGTATTATTCATTATATTAGCATTGGGTATAGAGAAAAAGGCCACTGTGTACAAGAGAAGACAGAGATAATCTTGCTTGGACCACATTCATCATTATGTTATAGAGCCTACTGATCTACTGTTGTATGTTCAAGGTCCCATGTTATCTTCCCCTTATTTCTTTTTTTTTTTTTCCCCCTTATTTCTTAAATGATGTTCCTATGTGTCTACCTAGATTTATCAGATCTCTTACTCAAAATTCTGCCTGCCTTAGAAGCCACTTTAGAGATTAATAAACAAATTCTGTGAGGGTAACTGATTAGTGTAAGATCACCTAAAAGAGTCAAATGCAGAATTTAGGTTTGAATCCAGGTTTTCTGGTAGACTTGCCTTATTTTTTTTGCTAATAGCCCCTCTGGACTGTCCTAATAGAAGGGCTGATCAACTGTGTGGCTCAGAATGAAATTTCTTAAATTTATCATGGCCATAGCTTCTTGCAAATTGAGAAATGGGCCTACTATCTATCCCTAAAGGGATGTGAATGAAAAGAACTTGAAATTACCTTACTGTAAATACTGAGAAATCACAATATGTTAAATAACAAAAAAGACAGAAAATAAAACTGATATGTTAAAATGTATTAGTATGTATAGGTATCAATAATAAAAAGGAAGCTAAAAACCAGAGTTAAAAATTATAGGGTAATTGCTGGGCGTGGTGGTGCAGGCCTGTAATCCCAGCACTTGGGAGGCTAGGCAGGAGGATCAGTGCAAGTTCCAGACCAGCCTGGGCTACAAAAGTGAGCTCAAGGTCAGGCTGAACTGCATAGCGAGACCCTGTCTCAAAAAG
>PVJA010025107.1:0-31085 GCA_004027025.1 Myocastor coypus
TTTTTGAGACAGGGTCTCGCTATGCAGTTGAGGCTGGTCCTGCGCTCACTTTTGTAGCCCAGGCTGGTCTCGAACTCACACCAATCCTCCTGCCTCAGCCTCCCAAGTGCTGGGATTACAGGTGTGAGCCACCACGCCCGGCTTTAAGTATTAAATATATTTGATTTAGCTTGGAATTGATATTTTCTGACCATCATTGATATTCTAATAACATTCCATAGAATGTGATATAAGCAGTTACACAATTTTTACACAGATATTTGGAAATTCAAGGAAATACAAAATTGTAGCCTGTCAAGTCTATGGTATTTGGCCCAGTCTCTTATTTTCAGCTAATACTCTTGAGAGAATAACAGTAACTGAGTTTACACTGGGAGCAGAACACTAAAACTATGCTTGGAATGCATGTCACTGTTATTTTTTTGAGGTATAACTTCTCTTCCTTTACATGGAAATGCAAATCACCTGCCCTAGGGGAGAGGCAGCACCCATTTCCACAATAATCAATTACAAATTCCAGAAGCTGCTCCATGGCTGCATGAGGATTTGGGGACACACCCATGTATCTGACCATAACACTTACATTTATGGAAATATCCAGACTAAAGGCGCTTCCAATGGAATCCTAGCCACACGTTCTGAGGGTTATTTTTGTCAGGACAATGAAGGTGGAAGTGAGTACCAGTTGTTTAATTATGTTCTAGTGCAGGGCTCATTGGTGGTTGGAGTAGCTTTACTGGTATTCTTGGGATTTGGAGGGGCAACCATGTGAGTCCCCCAGACAGCTAGAAGAGGGTATAGCAAGCTGCTTGTCTCTGAGTGGACAATAGCCTGATGTATAAGGCAGGGCCAGCTTTGAGATCCGGTTTCTCCTAAGATAGCACATTGCCATTCTTGAGGGGGTTATGGAGGGTGACATCCAGTTGTAGGTGGTATTGGCTTTGGTTTGTCCTAGTGAAGGATGGCACATAATACTTTATTGCTCAAGCAGCAGTGGCACTTGGTGCAGAAAGCTTATGGGGCCACTGAGATAAGAGAAGGTCAGTAGCTGGTCTATCTTGGAACCAGATTAACTCTTTCTTCATGATGCAAGTTATGAGCTCATTTACCTACACCATCATGCTCATTTTTGGTGGAGGGAGCTCCTTCTACTCCTTGCCTCACTAGGCTGCCACTTGTTCCCTTGAGGGTCCAATCATCCACCAGGCTGGGCTCTGTGCCTTTGGTTTTAGCTGAGGAGAAAGCTAGGATGTCAAGCAAGAGGTCCACACGAGATGGTCCCAGGGCTCGATCTCTACATCTGTATCCTTTTCAGCACAGTTGGGTGGTAGAGCCCATCTTCCAGTACAGTTCATATTGTTCCTTTGTGACTTTTATGTGATCTTGGGAATTGGTTTCCATAGGCTGGTGTGGTGAAATTCCAAGTGGTAGACAGCTTGATACACCCAGCTGAACTGAACTGGCTTTGTGCTGGGAGCAGAGGGGCCACCTGAGGTTTGTTGCTGACAGGAAAAGGGAGTGAACCAGAGAAGCTGTAGAGCTGCATTCAGGGGAACTGTAGAGGTCTTTAAGGAGCTGTTTTTGGAAGCATCTGGTTCTCCTGGGCTAGTCAGCCTGGCATTCCTTCTGAACTTGCTGTTGTTGCTGGAGAAGAGCTTAGGATCTCCTTGCGAAAGATGGCTATGGGGGCCTGGCGGGATGGCTCAGTGGTCTAAAGCGCCTGCTTGGGAAAGCTTGGGTGGCTTCAGGGACTGCGGTTCGATCCCCAGCACCACATGCTGCGCCAGCCCTGCCCTCAGGGCGCAGGCTGAGCCAGCCATAAAAATAAGTGAATAAACAAATAAAGGTTCTGAAACAAACAAAATAAATAAATAAAAATTCTAAAAAATAAATAAATAAATAAATAAAGATGGCTATGGTTCACTTTGGGGTAACTGTGGTTCTCACCTTAGGCATTGTTTTTGGATTTGGAGGGGGAAGGATGGTACACTGCTCAGTTCTCCTCAAGAAGACTTGCTGTGTTGGCTTTCCTGATGGGAGCTCTCTTTTCCTCATTCCCCTGGAGGAGCTCCAGGCCTCGCACTTGCTGAGGATGGCTGCAGTGCTCTGCAGGGAAGCTCTGGTTATTTTCTTGAGTTGTTACTGACTGGCTCCATTGTTCAGTTCTCTGTTGTTAGCACACATCTTTGGTCATTGGGGCAGCGACTTTCTAGTTTCCCCCACTGACCTTTATGCCTTTACAGTGGAAATCCATGGAAGAGGGCAGCGTAAGACATTGTTGTGGGTGCTAGGCCTCCATTTGGTCTTGTGGGAGATGTTGTTGTGGGGTTTTGCTCTTTAGCTCGATTCATGCAAGGTATTATTATGGAATCCAGGCCCTGAGCTTGAGTGTTTAGCTTCTAGTGTTTGAACAGATTTCTTATACTCTTTTATTTTATGAGTCAATCAAAGAATCCATATACAACCTCAAATATGTCCTGTGTTGTATTGTTCTCCTTGCAGAAAGGACCAACAATTATCTGTCGGGTGAGGATTCTGATTTTGTCCATCAGGAAATAAATACAAGCCTTCCCTCGAAGCCTCAACCTTTGCTGGAAGAAAGGTTCATTGTGAGGAATTGATTGTACAATGTCCCCATCAGTAGGAACACACCCAGTCACCCTTAACACAGACAGTAGAGCTCAGCCTAAAGATGGGATGCTGACTTTGTTAATGAATTGCTGGAGCCCAACTCTGTTTTTTTTTTTTTTTTTGTGGGACCAGGGTTTGAACTCACGACCTTGCACTTGCCCAGCAGGCACTTGTGCTTTGGAGCTATCTCCCCAGCCCCTGGAGCCCAACTCTGACTTTATCGTTATGTAAGAAGAACCAGGGAAGCAGGCCGTGTGACAGCAAGCCAGTACCAATTCCTAAGCAAAGAGGATCAGTGCTGAAAAAGCCGTGTGAAGCTGTCAAATTCAAAGGCAGAAATATCATCATTATAGGTCAGAGATCGATGGTAGATTTTGGAGCCATGGCCTCAGCCAAAAACTGATAGAATGTGTTTCATGGAGGGCCCATGGAAACCTCTTCTAAGGTTCTCTCTAGTGTGTTTTTCTCCAGAATTTAGCAGCACTTACTTTAGTGCTCCTAAGAGTGTCTCCTTGCTAGAGTCCCCTGGAATGTGCCTTTGAGCTCCACCAGTGTGTGGCTGAAGATGAGGACCAGCCTGGTGAGGTTTCCCCTAGGCTGAAAATTCTCTTCATTAGGTCTTTGTTCTGCCTTCTTAAAAGGCTTATGGTCGGTTTAGTTTTCTTCATCCAATTTTCTGTGAAGATACAATACTTCTCTCCAGTCATCTCCATCTTTTCATATCTTGATGAGTTGATATAAAGGTGCTAACATGCCCAAGAGTTCACTGACTCAGGGATCACTTCTCACCCTGAGGGCACCTTGTACAACTATTCATCTCTTGGTCAAAGTCACCCTTGTGTCAGCTCTGATTTGTCTATGGCTTTTGAAGCCACATTGGCTCTGAAGGGGGCTCTTATATTATGTGTCCTCCTGTTACTTTCTACTCCTGGTGACTGTTTTGGCACTGGAAGGCATCTTGCAGACAGAGAATAAATGGCATTGGAAGGCGAGGAAAGCTTTATTTTGGGGTTCTTGTGCTCTGAACCTGCTAATGGGCTGTTACTCATATTCATGGAAGGATCTAGGCTGAATGAGCTTCCAGTGAAAGCCTTGCCACACCTGCTGTGGGTTCCATATGTGAGTCCAGTGATGGTGCAAATGAGTGTCTGTTGGGTAATTGTCTTTCTATACAGGTTTCATTGGAACTTGGAATAGCTTTCCTGGTATTTGGGGAACATGGTGGTTCAACCCTGAGTCCCCTAGACATCAGGAGAATACAGGGGGTAGTTTATCTCCTAATGGACAATAACCTGACATAGAAGGCAGGGGCATCTGTGAGGTCAGATTTCTCCACCAATAGCATATGGCCATTCTGGAGGCGATAGGGGATGACGTCCAAGTATAGGTGGTGTTGGCCATGGTTTGACCTTCTCAAGAAGGCAAGAACAGCCTTGGGATCAATGGGGCAGTTCCTAGACTAGAAACACTTGGGGGATCAGGCATGTTTGCAGAAGCCATGGTCACATTGGGGAAGGAAAGCTTATATGGGGCTCCTGAGGAGAGAGAAGGGGACCAGTCCACCTTGGCACCAGTCACTTCCTTCATCATGTAGAGAACCATCCGCACCACCATCATTCAGGTGGGCAGCTCCTTCTGCTCCTTCTGCTCCCTCTGCTCCCTCCCTCACTAGGTTGCCACTTCCTCCCTCAAAGGTCAAGTGGAGCCAGAAGACTGGGCTCTGTACCTTGGGTTTTATCTCAGAAGAAAGCCAGGGTATCAGGCAAGATGTGCACACAAGATGGCCCTGGGGCTCAATCTTGGCATCTTTATCATTTTCAGCACAATTGAAAGGTAGAGCCCATCTCCCAGTATAGTTCATGTTGCTCCTGTGTGACTTCGATGTGATCTTGGGGAACTGGTTCCCATAGGCCTGTGTGGTGGATTACCAAGTGGTGGGCAGCTTGATACACCCAGCGCAACTGAACTGGCTTGGTGCCGGGGCTAGAGGGACCACCTGAGGGTTATTGCAGGCAGGCAAAAAGCAGAACTGGAGAAGCTGATGAGAGGCTTTTTGGGAAATTGTTTGCAACAGCTATTGGAGCTTTTGGGCTATGCTGGTTGCCCTGTTCCACTCTATTGGGGACATTTTTGTGCTGGCTTCCCTGATGAACTTGGCTGTTCTTGTTTGAGAAGGAATTCGGAACCACAGTAGGCCTAAAATATGCAGTAAAGTAGGTTTTAGCCTCAGGTTTGGATTCTGATATAACTGCACCATCCTGTCTGTGCATGAACCTCCATCACTTCTCCAGTGCCTTCTTGTCCAGAGGAAAGGAAGAGGACACAAAGGAGGGGCCTCTCTGGGTGAGGGAAGAGGGGCTACAGGAGGAGGCGGTTTTGTTATTTTGAAGTCAAGCATTGGAAGTAATGGTAATAATAGTTGGTGGTCTTTGCATCCTCCTGCCGTAGATCCCTTCCCCAATTCAATGATTCCAGCCTCCTCCGGGGTCTCTCTTAGTGCCTTCTCTGCCCTCCTGTATGACTAGACACATTTGTGGCACTGGCTTTGAATTTTATGGAAATGGGCACAGGGGTTCTTTTGTGTCATACTTTCTGCAATCTATGCCAGAAATTGGGCTGGGGAATTAGCTTAGCACAGTGCCTGCCTGGTACTTGAGGCGGGGGGAGGGCAGGGATTTGAGCTACATTAGATACCATTGCACCTCAGAAGTATGGATCCGAGCCATTTTGATGAGGTCTGTGTAATAGTCTGTGTTCCAGTATGTCTGGAACCTGGGATCTTCAGTCTTTCTGCTGTGGAAGGGTTGTGTATTGCATGAATGTGGGGAAAAAAAGTGATGCTTTGCTTTTCAAACTTTAAAGACATTCTCTGTATCCCTTGTCTTTGAAAGAGCTAGTGAGTGGCCTTCCTGGCTCCTAGCAGCTCTTTAGAAGTGAAAACCCACGTGGGCTGTACGGTCTGCTGGGATTCCAGCATCCCAGTGGGCTTGGGACTCCGGGTCTGGTCCCTGTGTTATGTGTCTGATGAGCAGGACCTGCAGCTTCAGGCACCTGCCTGGGAAGGTATCAGAGCCTTTACACTGAACCGAAACTGAGACTGCTCAGAACGTGTACAAAAAAATGAAAAAAAAAATTTTTGAGTTAGTGCCACAATGACATATTTGTGGTGCTGATTACATCTATATAAAGTCTTGCGACTTTGTCGTAGAAATCCACATAGGGTCTCATTTACATTCGAAATAGTTTAATTTCCATATTGTTTGTACATATTCATTAGTGGCTGGTCTTTGATGCAATCAGTTTAATGTACTCTCAAAATCAAAAGAGAATTACCAAGAGTGTCAGCTATGGTGCTATCGTACCTAATTTGAAAAGCAGCATAAAATATTGATAACTAGCTTCCCCCTGACTTGTAAACTCTTCTTGGATCCAATGGGGCTGAGTTTGGATAGCAGTTGTGAAGATTTGATAATCCTTTGTATCCGCCTTTCCCTATCTGATGTATTTTCAAATATATAAAAATTTTTTATAAACATCAAATTTGAAGTTGGTGTCTTTTTAATATTTGAGTACTCAACCACTAAGTCTAAACAGCAGGAGCTTGTTTCTCAAAAAGTTTTTTTTTTTTTAAAGAATCTTAGCCTGTTTGTTCTGGGGCAAGATGGACTGGGGAGATGAACCATAAAGTCATCTTTTGGTTTTGATGAATGGGAAAGTTGGGAATTACTAAGGTGAGCTCCTTTCACCACACAATGAAGGTTTTACAAAACAATGTTGTATGAGGTATATGTGTACATGTGTGCAATTCAGCGGCCATAGGTGACCTTTTGAATTGACAAGCAAACCAATGGCTCCTTGACCCTCGCTCCTCCCACCCATCCGCGTTACCATGGCAGTCTCATGGCTTCACGGTCTTCTGGGATCAGCTAGGCTGCCTCTTAAGAACTCATTTGATGAAGTGTCTGTTGTTTGGCCAGTTATTCTCTGATTGACCCACACAATCCTAGGTTTCCAGGAATTGAAAGAGGAGCTTTTAGTCTTCCTGAGATTTCCCCATGATTTAGTTAAGGTATGAAGAATAGTGGTTTAGAACTTGCACAGTTTAATAGCAACAAGCCAAATGGGCTGAAGAAAGTAAATGAGTGAAGCACGTAGCTGAATGGACATTTCTCCAAAGAAGTCAGGAAGGCATAGCCCATGGATACATGAAAGTGTACTGATGAACATCACCAGGCCTCAGGGAAATGCAGGTTGAGTTACTGTGCACCTGGTAGGATGGCCGTCAGAAAGGCGGAAGATGCCGAATGTTGACGAGGGTGCAGAGGACAGGAGCCCTCGCACACTGTGCAAATGAGTGTAGATTGGAGCAGCCCCTGGAAAACCATCTGGAGGTGCCTAGAAAACTAAGAAATAGAACGTGGGGCTGGCCAGAGAGCTCAGTGGACTAAAGCGCCAACTTAGGCAGGCTGAGGGGCTGGGGTTTTGATTCCCTGTGTGTCGTGCTGGACCTGCCCCTGGCTTGTGCTAAGATGGCGATGGAGATTGGGTGTGGGTGTGGTGGCATGTGCCTGTAATCCCAGCACTAGGGAGGCTGAAGACAGGAGAATCACTGGGAGTCTGATCTGTGTAGTGAGACCCTGTAGACCCTGTACTAAATACATAAATGAATACATAAATGACCCCTGTACTAAACACGAAATACATACCATAACTCAGCAGGCCCTCTTTGTGTGAGGGAAATAAACAATGTCTCGTGACAATATCTGTACTGCATACTCACAGCAGCCAAGATGCGATATACCCCAGGTGGATGTCAGTGCCCAAACGGATTAAGGGGATGGTGTTATTTGTGTACAAATGGAGTATCATTTAATATCTACAGGACATTGTGCTAAGTGAAAGAAAACAGATACAGAATGAAAAATGTGTCATCTTGTTTATTTGTGGAATTTTTTTGTAAGCTTTATTTATGTTATAGCCAGCTCAACCTGCTCTGGAGGTGGGGCTGGTGCAACATGTGGTACCAAGGATCGAACCATGGTCCCTGCGGTTGCCTAAGCTTGCCTAAGCAGGTGCTTTAGACTGCTGAACTATCTCACCAGCCCATTTGTGGAATCTTAATACTGCCGATAAGTGGTAGAAAAGGCAGCTGAGAATGGGAAAGGGGGAACGGTGGATCAGAAAGAACAAAGATTTCATTACCTAGGATAAGTATAAAGATCTAGTGTGTAACAGGAAGACTTCTTTGTATTTTATGTTGGAGAGTATAGCTAGTGGTATGTAGTTTTTAGGTTCTTCCGTGCACACAATGGAAAGGTAACTGAGATGGTGAATAGGTTTGTGTGCTTGAGGGTGGAGACCGCTAGGCATATGTATGTCAGAACATGTATGCCTTACATATGTACAATGTTAAAATTAAACTTGTACAAATTGTGTTTTATGAAAGCACAATTTTCAATGATGACTACATTGGTAGTCATCAGGTATAGGGAGAAGGAATGTAACTGCTTAGCGGGTAAAGGGTTCTTTTCTAGGGTAAGAAAAATCTGTTAGGTCTGAATAGAACTGATTGTACAGTATTATGAATGCACTAGATGCCACCAAATTATTTTATGATGGTTAAATGTATGTTTTGGGAATTAACACTTCATTAAAGAAAGACTTAATATAATGGTGTGGTCTCCTTAGCCTGTTTTATCTGTGTGTGTGTGTGTGTGTGTGTGTGTGTGTGTGGTACCGGGACTTAAAACCAAAGGCTTTTGCACTGAGCTGCATTCCAGCTTTTCTGTTATTTTCCTGAGTCCCTTGCTTTGGCTCCCACATGACCCATTACAGACACGTGCCACCAGGCTGAGTTTTAAATTTCAGAAGCTTGAATATAGTTTAGATAGATGACAGAAACTTGAATTTAAATCAATTATTTTTAATAAATAAATCACTTATTTATTTGATGCAGGATCTTGCCATGCAGCTCATCCTCATGATCCTCTTGTCTCAGCCACCCCAGCACTGGGATGGCAGGTTTGCACCACCATACCACGCCTGGCTTCAGTAACTGGCAGGGCACAGGGCCGGGCCTGCCTTGTGGTGCTGGGGATCAAACCTGGGTCCTTACACTTGCCTGGCAGGCACTTAGGCAACTGAGCTGTCTCCCAAGCCCGGGAGACTTAAAAGCCCTAGAGTAAACATTTTAATTTTTCTACAGATTTAGAAATGACACATAGAAAACACAGCTGCAAATACTGTTTTCAAAATTCAATTCCTGTTCCTATACACACAATATCTCAGTGTTAAAAAGAGAAGAAATGATGGATTTTATTGCTTTGCTACATTATATCTAATACAAAACCAAGGCAGATTGAGTTCATAGAAATCGCAGTCTTTAAGGAACCACAGGAGGGGGGAAAAAAAAAAGAAAGACTTGCAGTGTCATTATCAGCTTCACCTGTGAGGGAAATTACAAGGGGGGGTGGGGTCTTTGTTGAGTTGAGCTTCTTCATATTGACAGATCCATTAGCAGAAGTAATTAGAAAAGCAAAGCTAGACTTTGAATAATTAGCTCGAAGTCTCAGTGATTGCTGGACAAGGTAATAGAAGCCCTTGCTTGGCCTGTTTGATGGAGTTCCTTGTGATGTAGGTTGTTGCCTACTTCTTGTGTTGGAGGCTGAAACAGCAACGGCATTTGCTTTGAAATGCTGAGATTCCAGGGAAGAAATGGGATTCCAGAATGTTCTTGCTAAATAAAACATAGTCTTAGCAAAAACAAAATCTATTTTATCCCAAGAGTGTTGAGAAACGTTGTTTTGTTTTTCTTATTTTTATTCTTTTTTCCTTCAGCTCTTAAAATCACGGTTTATTTAAGGTTAATGTCGCAAAAACACATTTACTAAAAAGACCTTTGGACTTGAAAATATCATCCAAAAACACCTTTTAACAGCAGTTTTAATACTTTGGTTTTTAAAACTATTGTTTGTACAGTCAGGAAAAAAGATTTCCAAGGGGTATGACTCTTTCAACTCAACACTGATGTAGGAAACGGAGGAGCTAGGAAACAGAGGCAGTGTCAGATACCTCCAGATGGGATGTTGAAGCCTTAGAACCGCACCCAGGTGATACAGGAATGACTGGTCGGGTCTCCTGTTAGTAGGTGATCACTGATGCCCATGCTGCCCCTGACAGTGCCAAGAAGAAGGCGTGGGAGAAGCGGGGGGGCTGCATCTGCCTACACTGAACAAGTGCCCTTTCTAGACTGCAGGCTGCCAGAACTCTGCTTGGGCCTTAGGGAGTTGAAAATTCAGAGATTATGGAAGCTATAAAGTATGAAGTAGAAGTTACAGTATATTGGGCCCAAATGGCCACTGAAAGTGACCAGGCGAAGACAAGGTACTGCCCTCTTGGGTCACATGGGGCTTCAGAGTTTGTTCTTTCCTTAGTTTGTGTTTACTGTTTTACCTATCTGGTCCCAGACGACACAGGTTAGTCCTCTATCCCTCTAACCCTGTGACAGCTGCCTATGACACACGTAGCAATTCTTCCCCAGTTCCTGTAGCTATAATAATCAAGAATGTCATTGACAAATGTCTGCTGATGAATAAAACTTGTCCTCATTTGAGAACCCCTGGATTAGAATTAATGTGTGAGGAGGGGGGCTTCTAACTTCTATGTAGCTACATTTGGAAGCAGTGTTTATTATACTAACCTAACTTTACCACTGAATGAAGTGCCCCTTTTATTATACCTTGGAGTTCCAAGAAATTCAGAGTATAATTAAGTGGTTCTAAATGCTTTGTAACTTAATTTGTTCTTATTCATTGTTCCTTTGATCTATTTAATTTTTGTGCCAGTACCATACTGTTTGATTACAGTGACGTTACAGTACGTGCATCTAGTCATAGATGAGCCCCTGCCCCGCCCCTGCCCCACCCCTGCCCCGGCCTCTGCAGTGAGAAAAGTCCACCAGACAGCTGGTCTTTGTGCTACAGTGAGACAGAGGCAGGGGTGAAATGAAAACGTGTGGTGTACGAGTATGGTGGGTGAGCATGCTAGGGGTGGGGTGAGATGTGTAGTCTGATCGCTGTGGACACAGTGTGGGATGTGATTGGTGCCGAAGTGGAGAGAGGAATGTGTGATCGGTACTAGGGGTGCTGGGGTCAGCCATGGCCAAATCAGTTTCGTCGATGGCCCTCATCCTCAGCATATGAAGTCACTTTTGAAAATAACTTGTCGTGCAGTGTCTTACCGAGTCCACAGTGCGGTCCTGGTCAAAGTCCAGCAAGCCAAAATAACTTGAGAAAAACTCATACCCTTTCCTGGCAACTCTGCTTCAGGAGGAAGGGGACCTGTCACCCCCAGTGATCTTCCTGAAATACCCTTTTCTCCCCCCACACTGCCCCAGGCGTCTCTTCCTCATTCCCTGGGAGTCCCCTAGAATGCTCCCATGGTGTCCCATGATGGTTTCAGAATCCTTTCCAATGCGAGGCAGGCAAGTGAGGCCTTCAGTCATCGCTTTCCATCCCTACTCACAGGCATCTTCCTCCTCTGCCTGCCTCCACCACATACTTTTTTGAGGGGAGGCAGGACTGGGCATTGACCTCATTGTCCCCATGCATGTGACGCAAATGTTCCACTAATGAGCTGTCCTTTCATCTTCCTACCACTGCACATAGATGGAATTATTCCGTATTCCTGTTCTGGCTCTGATTTGGAAGCTCTTCTAGCCAACACTGATTGTCTTATCCAGTGCCAATTCCTTAGTTTTCAAGTGGAAATAATAAAATTATGGCGTTTTTAAAGTGGGAGGCCCCTTTCCCCATTGCCTGTCTAGGGTCTTCATAAATAAATGACCCAAGAGATAGGGAGCTATGTGAGTTATTCAAGGTTATGTAATCTGTACATGAAGTCAGGAAACCATTACAAAACAAAGCAGTGGAGAGGTTTTTTCTAAAAGGCAGGGTGAGAATCAGACCAACAGGCTCCAATTAGGACGTCCATCCAGATAACAAATCCTTTGTTTTTCTGGTAATGACCCTGGGGGATTGGTCGTTGTATGAGACCAATCTTTCTGTCTTTATCTTTAAGGTTAAGGTTCAGATAGAAGCATGAAATTAAGGCCTTTAATCATGTTTACAATAGAAGTCGTTTTTTTTTTTTTTTTATTGTGATAAGATGGTTGAGATTCATTTTTGTTTTTTTAACCATGAAGCTCAACTTTGATGGCAAGCGCACCAAAAATTAAAGTCATAAAACTGCTGAGTTTTGACGGGAGATGTATTGTTGGATTTTTAAGATAAAAATTTTAAAGGTATTATGTTTTATTCAGGAAGCAATTTACTATAAAGCAGCTGACTAATATTTTTAGTGCACTGACTTAGGAGCATGGGGGTTAGAAGTTGGGTTGGAATGGAGAATGAGGATGGCCCGGTGCCATGCCGTCACTACCAGCCCTGAGCATTCCTTGCCAGACATCTGCCCCCCTCCCCAGCAGTGCCACTAACTGTGTTTGGGGCTTTGTCAAGTATGTCCCCGACACCCATGTGACCCATACAGCCTCTCTGGGATGGAAGGCAGGCCATATTGTCTTCCCTTTATTCATGGAAACAGCATTTGCATGCCCAGAGTTAGTGGCTGGTGGATGAAGAACACAGTTAATGTCAAGGTCACATCTCCCAACCACATCCTCTGCTTTCATTTTTTTTTATTACAGAGTGATACATAAGACAGAGCAAGAAAAGGGAAAAGAAAAAAAAATAATGTTGATTTAGAAGGGTTAATCTTTGTTTGATCAATCTTATATACCTATATGTATTAATCTAAACTGATCTGATGATGAAAATATGTAATATAACCCGTGTTAATTTTTTTTTTTTTATGTCTTTTTGAGACAGGGTCTTGCTATGCAGTTGAGGTTGGCCTTGAGCTCACTTTTGTAGCCCAGGCTGGTCTTGAACTCGCACCAATCCTCCTGCCTCAGCCTCCCGAGTGCTGGGATTACAGGCGTGAGCCACCACGCCCGGCAACTCGAGTTAAATTTAAACAATAAAAAAAAAAAAAAAAAAAAAAAAAGTGCAAATTCAGCAGTTTTTGAAATTCATGTAAAGGGAGATACTTAAAAAAAAAAATAGGGCTGGCAAGATAGCTCAGTGGACCAAGCACCTGCTTAAGCAAGCACAGGGACTGGGGTTCAATCGCCAGTACTGCAAGCTATGCCAGCCCCACCCATGGGGGCTGGTGACCTAGACTGGGCATGGTGGCATATGCCTGTCATTTCAGCACTGGGGAGGCTGAAAATAGGAGGATCACTACGAGTCTAAGTAAGACTATGTACCAGATACATAAATTTAAAAAGTAAAAAAATGAATTGAACTGCAGAAACAAGCAGATGTGCTTTTTCTTTTTCTTTTTATTTATTTATTTATTTATTTATTTTTATTTTTTTTTTTTACCCGAACCCAAACCCGAACCCGAACCCGAACCCGAACCCTAACCCTCAGATGTGCTTTTTCTATAGAGTTTGATTATAAAAGAGAAAGAAGCTCTTAGAGCTACACAGTGGTTTCAGGTTTCCTCTATGTTGTGAGACTGGCCTCCTGGCAAGGCATCCCCATGAACCTGTGTGTATTCAGTGGTTCAGTGTCTCGGCCACACATGTTGAATCCTTTTTAGTAGCTTTGTGGTCTGCTCACGGCATTCTCCTGGAGGCCCTACCTAGCTTTTACAAGGGAAGAGAGGGAGACCCCAAGACCTGGCCAGGTCTAAGTGAAGCAAGGAAGGCAAGATTTTAAATACATACAAGATGGGCCGGGCGTGGTGGGGCACGCCTGTAATCCCAGCACTTGGGAGGCTGAGGCAGGAGGATTGGTGGGAGTTCGAGACCAGCCTGGGCTACAGAAGTGAGCTCAAGGCCAGCCTCAACTGCACAGTGAGACCCTGTCTCAAAAAGACAAAATAAATAAATAAATAAATACATACATACATACATACAAGATGGGTAAATGTGGCTGAGGTGAAAAGAAAAATCGTCAGTACTGATCCTGTCCTTTATTAGAAATTTTAATCCTTTGTTGATCATGGATTTCTGACACGGTTTTAGTTTTTCACACTGCATTACATATTTGTGTTGGTTTCTGAGAGTTTGGTCCTCCCTAAATTTGAAAGCTATGGTGAGTTTTTCCTGACTTGCCTTTTAATCCTTGTTCTGTCTTGGGCGTGGGGGTTGGTTGTATGGGATGCCACCACCTTCATTGTGGACTGGGAAGAAAGCTTGCATGGCCCCCCAGAGAAGGCCCGCATTGGTAGGGCAGGGAGTTTCTGTCCTACTGGGCTGAATTAAGTGGTGCATAATGACAGGTAGGCTCCTGCCTTGGATCCAGTTTCCTTGCCTGCGCACAGGATGGGATGGAGGAAGGCACAGCAAACTCCCAGGAGCAGTGGCTTTCGACGTCCAAACTTGTGGGTTCTGCTGCTGAACTGAGGTGCACATGGGGCCCCTCATGCCTGAGTACTGTGAGCTGCTTGTGGGACACATTGGCACATTTTCCATGCATAGGGATTATGGAGGGGCTCAGCGTTCTTTTCTCTTTGAGGTGTGGAGGACTGAACTCAGGTCCTTGAACTTACTGGACTGAGCTACATACCCAGCTCTTGCATTTATTACCAATTTGCCTTTAGGTTTTTCCCTGCCGCAACATATCCAAAACTTCATCTTGAAGGGCGAGATTGCTTACTTTTCTGTTTTCCTAGCCAGCCTTAGATTTGTCATAGAGGTTTCTTCAGGCCACTAGAACTTGATTTAGAGTGAATCATTGCTGAGGATTCTTCTTCCTGCAAATCTCTTGCACAGTCTATGGAAATGAGAGCTATTTTGTCTTGTGCTACATGATAATCTTTTTTTTTTTTTTTTAAGATGGTATTCTTGAGTCCCCTAGGTTGCTTTTGAAGGAATTCATTTCTAAAAATAATCCTGTTATGGTTTATGTCTAGTTGTCCCCCCAAAGCCTCATGTAGTCATTGGGCAGAGACTACTAGAGTTTCAGACTTGATCCATGATCCCTGGGATTATGGGTGTAGCCTAAGGTGCGGGCTAAGGCGGAGAGCCTGAATGTAATATAGAGACAGAGAGACAGACTCGGGCTGTTGCTGTTTCTCTGCTGCCGTGTTTGGTTGGCTGCCTCTGCTGCCATTTTGTTGCTGTTCTGCCGCCATGAACTGGATGCCCTCTGATCTGTTCCACTCAGCCGTGGGCCAGCCGAATATGGACTGAAACCTCCACAAACTGTGAGCTAAATAAACCTTTCCTTCCTTTGTTTTGAGTGTTAGGTATTTGTCCCAGCAACGAGCAAAAAGTAACTAATACAAATCCATAGAGGGCCAGCCAAATACAGCAGAATAAAGGGCCTACAAGCAGGCACAGGGGCTGGGGTTCAATCCCCAGGTCTTTCATGCTGACCCCGCCCCGTGGGTACGCTGAGAGAGCGATTGAGACTGGGTGTGGTGGTGCACATCTGTGATCCCAGCTCTTGGGAGGCTGCCAACAGGTGGATCACTACAAGTCTGTGAACACCCTGGCCAGTGGTTCTCAACCTTTCTAATGCCATGACCCCGCAGTACACTACCTCATGTTGCGGTGACCCCAAACCAAAAAATAATTTTGGTGGTGACCCCTGTGTTTTGGTCGTTTGACCCCTGCTAGGGTCGTGACCCACAGGTTGAGAACCACTGTAGTCCCTTCCCTAAAATACAAAAATAATTTTTAATATATTAAAATCTTTCAAATATTTTTACATACAAAGAACACAAGTTTTCACTGAAATTATCCCTATTGTTGGTAATAGTTTTGAAAATATAAAAACCTTTTCACTTTTTTGATTCATGTATTTATTTACTTGTTTTGTAGGGTCTCACTACATAGCTAAGATTCATAGTGATCCTTCTGTTTCTGCCTCCCCAGCACTGGGATTACAGGCATGCACCACCACCACACCCGGTTTCTGTGGCTGGCACAGTGCGCCTGGGGTTCCTGCGACTGGCATGACAGCCTGGACGTAGGGTATCAAACCTGGGTCCTTTACTTGCCAGGCAGGGTCTTAGACCACCAAGCTATCTCCCCAGCCCTATCTTGGCTTTTCTAATGTTCGTCAGACCTATCATTGGGATATCTCAGTGTTAACCAGTTGTTAATGAAGGCTTCTTCATTTCTAGATTTCTACTCTTAAGACAGCACTGTGGTGGATATCTCTGTGTGTATTTTAGTGTTAGTTTCTCTGCAGTGTTTCTTTTTCAGTTTCAATCATTTCTGAACACCAAGAAGCAATAGTGTCATGAACTCCATGCTTAGCCACCCACTCACCTAGCAGCACATACTCTAAAATGATCAAAGTCATGTATCTGTACCTGTCCTGGTACACATTTAATAGGTTGGTGCTGTTTTATACATAGTTGTGGTATCAGCATCACACCAGAGACATTACAATTCATGAATTACTAGCCAATATCTACTTCTCAGTTGCCGTGCCTCGTTCTGGAACATTTATTGTGATAAGAAGCAAGGGCATTTTGTTGAGTGCTAGGTAAGAGGCAAAGCCAGTGACGGCTGGCAGACACTCAAACAGAAAGACTCAAATCCCAGGGTTGCCATGGCAGATTGGAGGTGAGTTTAAAGAACCAGAAGCAGGAAATACATTCTAAATCAAGAAGCGGCTGTGTGTGTGCATGTGCGCTTTCTAGGATGGAGGTAGACAGATGCTATTCAAAGCTCTGTGCTGCAGAGACTGTCTGAAGGCAGAGAAGAGGCTGACAAGAGGGACCTGATCCAGGTCAGCCTGGGAAGCCTGGGCCAGGAAAAAAAATGTCTTTTAGCCCAGTTACCCCAGTACTCCTATGGCTGTCTCACCTTGTGGTGTACAGTGGCACATTGAATGTTCCGCACTGAGTGGCTCTGTTCCACCTGGAACCCCGGTGGCCTGGTGACTGGAATGTGTATGCATGTGGTGCTGCTGATTCGTCCATTTATCTTGAAAGACAAGAGTCCAGCCATAAGTTGAGTAATGGTAATGGGGTTTCGGGGCAGGGGGCCTGTGTATTTTGAGGTCTGAAGGCACCCCACCCTCTAGAAGAAGGGTTTGTTTCTACCAGCTGTGAGGCATGTGTCCTATTTCCCCAGTGTAGATATTCTAGAAGTAAAATAAAGAAATAGAAATAAAACATACAGCAACTAGGAATATATTCGATAAATATGTAATATTCATGTGAAGAAAACTTTTAATATGTTCCTGAGGGACCCCATGGAAGGCTTGAATAAATCAAAGTTACACCATGTTTTCGGATGGCAGTGCTGAGCATGGTTGAGAAATACTCATTCTCCCTCAGTTAAGCTATAATTTCAACACGATCTAATAAAGTCTCAGCATTTTGCGGGAAGAGATGAGGGAATTTGATGAGCTGAATAAAGACCATTTGATAAAACAAATCAGACAAGAAAATTCAAAAAGTAAGTAGGATGATACAGCCAAGAAGCAGCCTAACCAGATATAAAAATATATTATGAAATTAACATTATTATAAAACAGTGCTCTTAGGGCCAGAGAGATAGCTCAGCAGATGAAGGGCCTGCCTGGTAAGTTCAAGGTTCTAAGTTCAATCCCCAGAATCAAAATTCCCCAAAAGAACCAGGGCTGATAATGTATAAGTGATATAGCCTAAACTGAAATATATTCATTAATACATAATAAAGAGTTGTACTTCCAATCAATAAAAAAGTTGGGTAAACTCTGTGAGGATATTGAATTGATATCTCTGTGTGCTTTATATGAGACAGATTCCAAAAATATTCAAGATGCATATGCAAAAATTAATGTGTTATAAGAATTCACAGGGAAGTTGTTTCATAGTCCGAAAACTTTCTGCTATGACATGCATTTCAGAAGCCACCGAAGACAGGATTGATCGATTCAACTTTATAAAAAAATTCTTCATGGCAAAAATCTACCTTGCACAAAGTCAAAAGGCAAGCAACAAACTGGGAAAAGGAACTTGCAGCTGGTAGCACAAATATGAACTAAGTTCCTAGGGCCAATGAGATAGCTCATGAGACTAAGTCCCTGCTTAGGCAAGTGCAGGCATCAGATTTGATCTCCAGCACCACATGATGTGCCTGCCCCGCTCCCAGGCACGCTGAGCCAGCCACTGAGACTGGGTATGGTGGCGAGCACCTGTAAATCCCAGCCCTGGGGAGGCTAAAAACAGGAGAATCACTAAGTCCAGGTTGCTTAGTGAGACCCTATACCAAATATGTAAATTTTAAAAAAGTACTAAGATCCGTGATATATAAAGAGTTCCTACAAACAACATGTTGGGTGGGTAACCCTGAAGAAAACAGATTACGTGTGTTTCACAGAAAAGAAGTACAGCAGTTAAATACAAAACGTTTAATAAGAAAAGTCACTGACTCCCAAGAAGAGAAATAAAAATTTCTACTTCACTGGAGTCATATTTTTTAAAATTTGAGTTTATCCATGTATAAGAAAAGAAATGGCATTGAGGGGAAGTAAATCTGTACAACTGTATAGAGGAAAGATTGCACTGGCCCAAGAAATAAGCTGCTTTTATTTCCATATCAAAGGTGAGAGTAGTTCCACGTCTAGGAGTGTATTGTTTCAGTTTGCTGTATGTACACACATGTGAAATCAGGTAGGAGTATTTTTCATTAAAGCCTTATAGAAAAAGCCAAAATTTGTAGAATCAGTTGTTTACTATGCAGTGGAACTATTTAGAAAAGGAACAAGAGCTCTGTGCATGGCTGTGGAATGCTTTGTAAGACCAGGCTGTTGTTAACTGATCAGAAGCCAGGTGTGTGGTGGGACATTGCCATTTGGGTAAAAGGAGAGACACAAGCCCTATTTCCTTGCATATGGTAAGTTCAATTACCAACACACACACACACACACACACACACACACACACACACACAAAAGCATAAGAAACATTTTCTGTAGGGAAAAGACAGGAAGGTGGGGGATCACAGCAAGGTATAGACTTTTTACTGCATAGGCATTTGTATCATTTGACTTTTAAATCTTGTCTGAACTTCTCAAAAACAAATGGGAAATCCAAATTGAAAAAGAATTTCAATAGGTTAAAAAATACTGTTTGTTTTGATGTGCGTAGTTTTAATGTTGAATGTCTTTTTGAGCAAAGATTAACCTTTTACATTTTAGACATCTGTTTCTTCATACATCTTTGGGGGGGTTGAAAAGGGCAATGGTGTCTTTGCAAATTAAATAATCTCTTTTTTTAACTTTTGTTCCGTGTGTGTGTGCGTGTGTGTGCGCGCGCGTGCGCGTGTGCTGGTTTTGCCACCTGGCACTTTCATTTTTTAAAAATTTATTTATTTATTTATTTTCTTGTTTCAGAACTTTTATTTTGTTTATTTATTTTTATGACCAGCTCAGGCTGCCCTGAGGGCAGGGCTGGCGCAGCATGTGGTGCCGGGGACGGAACCGTGGTCCCTGCAGCCGCCTAAGCTTTCCTAAGCAGGCGCTTTAGACCACTGAGCCATCCTGCTGGGCCGGCACTTTCATATTTGTGTGTGATTTCTTTTCTTTCTTTGCCTCCTTCCATTCCTGGGGATAGAAATGTCTTTTCCATTGTCACTGAGAAGACTGGCTATGGGTGTAAGGCACTGGATTATTGATGCATTTGGGTGAATTAGAGGACGGCAGGCTAATTATGAGGTCTCTGAACGCAGGAATGACAGGAGGTCTTCCCCACGGCAAGGCAGGAGGGACTTGGGTGTGGTTGGTGGCTCTCTGATGGCCTCTCTCCTCTTCTCTCCACTCCCAGCAGAGCTCCAGCTGTCCTCGGCAGTGAGGCTGGCCTCCCTGCGGGACTTGCCTGGCCAGCTGCAGGAGCTGTACCAGCAGGGCTTCTCCCTGGCCACCTTTCACCCGTTCGTGCAACCCGTTCACAAGCAGGACAAGAGGCCCTTCGAGCACATCTTCAGGGCCATCCTGGTGAGGCAGACTGGCAGGTAAGGACTGCGGGCACCAGGTGGTGGCTAATGTGTGTTCAGTGTGGGTAGAAGTAAGCAGATGGGGAGGAATTTGAGCGCTGGTCCCAGGGCTCTGTGCTCTACCAGGTAAGGTGACAGATTCGGATTTCTACAGCCTCCTGTGATGAAAAGCAAATGCCATGCCCAACTGCAAGCAGAGTGGTCTATTTCATATTTATTCCCTACTTTATTGGTTGAAAATCAGCTAGAAAAATGGTATTTCCAAGGAGTTACATCCCTAGAGTGATGCAGCTGGTAAAAGTAAAATAATACTATTAATCTGCAAAGCACAGTTGGAAAACACTCTCTGATTTTTATTAAGGGTTGTATATACAAATTTCATATCTTCCTCCAAAGTGTAGAAATACTTAAGACAAATCGGAACTCACCCTAAGTTTTCTCAAGTCTCCTGAAAAGGAAAACAAAAACAAAACCACCTGAAGATAACATTGTCATTAGTGTTGTCTTAATTTTGATTTGTGGAGTGCTTGCTTTTTAAATTTTGAGTGGGCCTAATTACAAAAAGAGGTGGAATTGGTTTTGTAAAAAGAGCAATATTAGTTTTGGTGGGTTTGTTTGTTTGTTTTGTTTTTGTTTTAAAAAAAAACTTTGAGGATGGAATGGAAAGCACAGTACATTTTTGCTACTTTCATAAAAATAAAAATTGAAGTGAACTCTGGGGAAGGAAGACAGCGTGTCCTTTGACCTGTTCCCATGGAAGGAAGGACAACGTGGCCTCTATTTTAAAGAGTACAGCATGACAGCTCCTCTTTCTGCCTTTGTGTGTGGCAGACAGCGTTCAACTCACGCGCTCCCCAGATGCGGCGGAAGGCATGAGGTTGTGTGAGAAAGACGGACTTCTGTTTTCATTTTTGCATGGCCGATTATGGTCTGGGGCACTTAGCTGACGTCTGCATGGATTAGCATTTGAAGTGAAAGGTAGTGAACATCTTTGTGGAAGTCTCAAGTCACTTTTCTGTAGGCAAAACTTGGCTCTGGGTCTGCCCTTTCTGTACGTGGATTTCTTTCTGTCAGCTGGCTATCCATCAGTGTGTGGGTCGATCCCAGGAGGAAATGCTTCTCAGGCCATCGTGGCTGAAGTCTCTCCAACATGAGAGACGTATAATGACAACAACTCATGCTTACTGAGTACTTGTTGCATGCCAGTATTACTGCATTGGGCTCACCAGCCTATGAAATCAGCTGTTTTTATTTTCATTTTAAAAGGGAGGGAACTGAGGCACAGGTGGTGTTCTTGTCAAGGTCAAGGTGCTCCTGGAAGCTTGACTTGTGTACCTGTGTAGCTCCCCCTTTAAGCAAATGGATGAGAAAGAGCATCTTTGATGTCAGGGGAGGTAATACATTATTCAGCTTTTCTCCCAGTTTACAACTCAACTGTGCTCAGATAAAGCAACTTCAAACAGGAAAGAAAATAAAACTGAATTGCTCTGTAGATCATGTCAGACGGTCCCTAGGCTGCAGTGATTCTGTTCCTTAGAGTAGTATTTTGGCCTTCGTATTTAGAGGAGATAAGTCCACTAGGCTCAGATCGCAGGAACCTCCTGAGCCCATAACTCTGCTCATTGCACTGTTACTGTAGTACTCAGCATGAAGTCAACACATACAGATACCCTGACTCAAAATGTGGAGGTGTGGGTTTTTTCCCCCATTCTGCAAAGCACCTCTCAAACTCTGATGGGCCTGTGAATCCTGGATGTGTTATTAAAGAGCAGAGTCTGATTGAGAAGATCTAGGGTGAGAGCCTGCATCTCCAGCATACTCCCAGAAGATGCTGACACTGTGGGCCCATGGACCACACTTTGATACCAAGGTGTAGAGACCCCAACTATTCCAAGGAACACTCTTAGTACTGAAAAGGTGAGAAAGGATGTAGAGCGCTAGCCTGTGGCACCTGTGTTGCAGGCTCTATTTAGCTCCTAGTAAGCGGGGTAGGGGACACATGAGAAAATTTTTGTGGGCTTTCCATTCTCTAGGTGGTAGGTAGTACAGGATGGGTTTGGTCCCACATCGACATCGATGTATTTGACATAGGGCCTCACAATGCAGCTCAGACTCATAGTGATCATCCTGTTTTCAGCTTCCACAGTGCTGGGATTATAGGCATTCGCCACCACACCTGGTCTCCGTGGCTGGCTCAGTGTGTCCAGAGTCTGGGCCAGTGTGGCATGTGGTACAGGGGATCAAACCCTGGTCCCTGCGCTTTCCTATGCAGGTGCTTAGTCTGCTGAGCTGTCTCACCAGCCCTCCCACATGGTTCTTATGGGGTGCCCTGAGTGAGTGAGGAAGTAGCTCTTAGGAACAGGAACCCCAGCTTTGGGGACTGTAGTCCATGGCAAGCCAGCAGGGGACCTGGGGTCGGGGGCGGGGGGGGGGGCTACGTAGGGATTCTTTAGTTATACTAAGGACAAGGCATGAACAAATGAGCTGACTTCCAGAAGATAGAAGTGGTAAAACTCTTAAGAAAGATGAGACAGTGGTGTGCAGGAAGATTTGAGGATAAGGAAGATGGCAAACTGCATGGATTTTTAAAAAATATTTTTAAAAATTTTATAATTTTTTATAATGTATACATTTTAGGTATCTATAGTGATCACTTTCATCTTGGGGCAATGGTTCTCAACCTTTCTAATGCCATGACCCCGAAATACAGTTCCTCATGTTGCAGTGACCCCAAACCAAAAAATAATTTTGGTGGCTACTTCAAAACTGTAATTCCAGATAAATAACATTTTCTGATGGCTTTAGGCGACCCCTGTGTTTGTTCGTTTGACCCGTGCCGGCGTTGCGACCCACAGGTTGAGAACCTCTGTCTTAGGTGATTTCTGCCTCTGTGGTATGTCTTGATTTTTCTTTTGTCCCCAATCCCCTTTCCACCCTTCAGTCTCTCTCCATTTTCTTATTCACAAAAGCTTTGTTTCCAGTTTTTCCTTCTGTTCTCCATTCTCTTTGCTCTTCCTCCCTCTTGTGTTAGATCTCCATATGAGCTCTACTTCATGACTGTTTTTCTGAACCCTGTAGGGGTCCTAGAGTGATAAACCAAGAGAGGCTTTCTCTTGAGGTCACCACTCTCCATGGGATGTGCAAGAAGGTCTGCCTGTCCTTCCTAGGCTGTGGCCTGGCATTTTCTTCTCTTCTTGGGTGATGTACGTTCTGCTAGGCATTTTCTTCCAGCCAAGACCAGTTTCATCACAGTTGAAATCTTGATGAGAGCAAAATCCAAGTCTCTGTGTCATGACTTCAAAGTGGTGTTGGTAATTTTCAGCAGCCCTTTTATCAGCACGGGTTGCCTCTCGGTGCCTAGTTACCCTATGAACTCCAGTTCTTGCTTTAAAATTATAAAAGCACTCCCTGTTGGCCTGAAATGTTGCACCATTATCATGCATTGATGGATTATCCTTTATGAGATCTACATTTATAGCCCTAGCGTTTCCACAAATTATAGACTCAGATAGGTTATAACCTACTGTCTGCCTTTCATTTGTCCCCACTAATGTCCTTTCTACTTTGTCTAACACTGTTAATTGTAACATTAATTTGAGTAGCACTCTTAACAATTCTACCTTCCTTGGATAAATGTTTTCTCTCAAAGATTGTCAAGATGGTGGACCACAGCATGCTGAACCTATTAGTGAGACTGGTCACAGAACACCACTCTCGCATTGCTCTACAGTTCCTTCCTTGCTATTGAGATTGCTTTCCCTTCCTTGCTTAGCTTCTTTTCCAGCATTTTTGGGGCCATTTAGTGGTAATCATAGCAATTATGTGAAACACTGACTGAAATTATGTCCACAAACACATGCATCTGGCCTCCATCTGACATTTACAAATGCTTGTATGTGCTTTTCTGGCATTGCATGTCTTTGTTTACAGCTACACAAGTGGCCGGCATTTGGGTTATACCTCAAGACTTCGGTCTTAAGTTAAAAAACCCGAGTTGTTTGCATGTGAAGCCATTCATAACTTAAGGCTCCCTTGTATTGGTAAGGTTGCTTTCCATTTCCTGATAATTTACTTCAGTCTGCTTTTTCAGAGTACTGTAATTTTTAATGTCTTGTGCTTCCTTTGTTAGATTGATTCCTAAGTATTACATTTTTAATACTATTGTGAAAGGTGTGATTTCCTTAATTTCTCATCAATGAGTTTGTTATTTGCTTACAGGAAGACTTGTTTGGTTTTGTTTTTTTTTTGTTGTTTTTTTTTTTGCCTTTTTGAGACAGAGTCTCGCTATGCAGTTGAGGCTGGTCCTGAGCTCACTTTTGTAGCCCAGGCTGGTCTCGAGCTCACACCAATCCTCCTGCCTCAGCCTCCCGAGTGCTGGGATTACAGGCGTGAGCCACCACGCCCGGCTAAGACTTGGTTTTTGAGCATTGGTTGACTTTGTATCCAGGTATGCTACTGAATTTGGTTATAAAATCTAGAAATCTTGTTATGGAATTTTTGGGATCTTTTATGCAGAGTATCATCTCACCTACAGATGATAACATTCCTTTCCTAGCATTACCCCCTCCTTTTATTTCTTTTTCTTATCCAATTGCTCTTGCTTGCAAACATTTTCAGAACAGAACTATATTGGATGGGAGTAGTCACAGCATATATTTTTGTCTTGTTCCTGATTTTAGAATGAAAGCTTTCAGTTTTAATGTTTTACTTTATATATGTTATGGCCAGCTCAGCCTGACCTGGGGGTAGGGCTGGCACAGCATGTGGTGTCAGGGGTTGAACCACGATCCCTATGGTTGCCTAAGCTTGCCTAAGCAGGTGCTTTAGACCTCTGAGCTATCTCGCTGACCCAGCTTTCAGTTTTTGACCATTTTCTGTTTACTGTAAATGGCATTTATCAGACTGAGATAAAGACCATCTATTCCAATTTTCAGTATGGTTTTCATGATGAATAAGTGCTAGACTTTGTCAAAGGATTTTTTTTTTTTTTTGTATCTGTTGAGATGATCATACGATTTTTGTTTTTGGTTCTATTAATATGGTGTATTGCATTTATTGATTTATAAATGTTGAAGCATCCTTGCATCCTTGGTATGAACCCAAGTTGGTCATAGTGTATAATGTTCTTCATAACTTGCTGCATCATTAGCCAGTATTTCATTGAGTTTTACATCTGTGTTCATTTAGGGAGATTGGCCTGTGGCTGTCTTTTTTAGTTGCATCCTGCTCCAGTTCTATCAGAGTAATGCTGCTTCCAGGAATGTATTTGGGAGTACTGCTTCCCTTTCAATTTCATTAGAGTTTGAGAAGCTGTGGTGTTAGGTTTTTGTAAATTTCTTGTAGAATTCATGAGTGAATCCATCCAGGCCCTGAGCTTTTTTGTTGGTAAATTTTTAATTACGCCTTTGATTTCACTGATACTGTCTTACTTGGAATTTTTATATCTCAATTCAACTTTGCTAATTCCTATGAATCTAGGAATCTCTCCATGTCTTACTCATTTTCCATATTATTAGAATAAAAGTTTTCAAAGTAGGTGTGTAGATTATCTTCTGGATTTCTGCAGTGTCTGTGATTTTACCTTTTCATTCCTAATTGCATGGATTTGAGACTTTGCTTTTTTTGTTAAGGTTGCATAAGGATTTGTCAATTTTATTTAATCTTTCAAAGAACCAACTCTTTGATTCATTGATTCTTGTTTTTTGTTTTTTTTTTAAGTCTCAAATGTGTTAATTTTTGCTCTGATATTTATAATTTTCTCCCTGTTATCAGCTTTTGGCTTAGCTGGCTCTTTGTTTTCTAGAAGTTTGAGGTTCACTATTAAATTTATTTGTGCTTGTTCTGTTTTCTTGATATGAGTGTTCACTGCTATAAATTTCCCTCTTAGGACTGCTTTTGTTGTGGCTGATAAAGACTGACCTTGTCATCTAATTGTAGAAAGTATCTGATTTCTTCTTTAATTTAATCTATGACCCGTTGGTTGTTCAGGAGAGTGCTATTTAATTTCAATATGCTTATAAAGTTCTTGTTGTGGCTTTATTTACCAATTTCCAATTTCATTGCGCTATGGTCTTATAATATGCATAGGTTAATTTCAGTTCCTTTGCATTAACTTAAGCATGTTCTATGGGTTAGTATGTGGTCTGCTTTGGAGAACATCCCATGCACAGCTGAGAAGAAAGTGCATTCTGATATTGTAGAGTGAAACACTCAACAGACATCATTTGTTCAAAAGCGTGGTTCAATTCTAATATTTCATTGTAGACTTTTCTGTATAGTTGATCTGTCTTTTTGTAAGAATGGGATATTGAGATCCCCCAATACAGTTGTATCAGTGCTTATTGATTTTCCATTGTTACTTGTTTTATACAGTTGGGTTTGTTGGTATGTGTTGTGTTTATATTTATGATTGCTATCACTTCCTCTGGGATTTTCCCATTTATAAGGATGTAGTGGCTTTCTTTATCTCTCTTAATTATTAGTCTTAGCTTAAAATTCATTTTGTCTGCACATAGAATAGCTACCCTTGCTTTTTTTCATATACATGGATTATTACTGTTTTCCATCCTTTCACCTTTAGGTTATGAGTTCCTTTTCAAACTAAATGTATTTCAAGTGTGCAGCATATTGTTGGACCTTGATTCTTGATCCATCTTGCCAGTCTGTGTCTTTTGATTGGTGAATTGAGACCATCAGTATTGATGGTTACAACTGATACATACTTACTCACCTTTGTTGGCTCCTCCACTTTTTTATCCATCCTTTTGTTTAATTGTTTGTCTTGCCTGGGGGATTCCTTCTGCCAGGGTTCATGGAGTTAAATAGTCCATGTTAAATATTTCTACAATGTCCTTCAAAACATTTTGGAGTGCTAGTTTGGTGATCATAAATTTCTTCAGGTGTTCTTTGCGTGGAACTACTGTACTTCTCCATCAGCTTTGGAAGATAATTTTGCAAGGTATATCAATCTGGATTAAAGGTTGTTTTCTTTAAGAATTTGAAATCCCTCCCTGCAATCTTTCTTTGACTTGAGGGTTTGTGCTAAAAAGTAAGCTGTGATTATGATTAATTTTCCTTTATTGGTGATTTGTTTCTTTTCCCTAGTAGCTTTTAAAATTCTACTCTTACGTTGAATTTCTGGAATCTTGACTGTAATATGCCTGATCATAGTTTTTTAAAACCATAGCTAACTGGAGTTCTATATGCCTCCTTTAGCTGATAGGTCAAATTGTTTTTCTCTACAAAGGAAGTTTTTTACCATGATGTTTGTAAAGTATTTTGTATGTCATTTATGCTATCTCCTTCTTTTTCATTGTCTCCAGTTCATCTTAAATTATTATTTGCCTCATGTAACAGCTACTAGATTGATTTCTTCTCATAGTCTCTTGCTATTTTAAAGGACCATTTATGTTCAGAGTGCTTATTGCAAGCCTATCTTTTATATCTGAGAATGTGACCCCGTGTAGGCTTAATCTGCTGTGGGCACTTTAAGTGGAATTTTTACTCTCCTGGATATCTGTTTGAATCTGCTTTAAGGATTCCATTTCTCTTCTATGCTGAATATTGATATCTTCCATAATTTTCTTAAGACCCTGTGTTTTTTTGTCTGTATCTGCTCTGGAGTCACTGAATATATTTTTCATTGTCAAGACTATCTGTACAGTCACTTGAGAAATTATTTCTGATTGGATTTTTTTCTAGAGCTCTGTTCAGTTGCTTTGTTGTTACCAATTCAGAGGCCAGGGGGCTGGCTATCAGATTGTCCCACGTCATTGCCCTCTGTGTTTGCCTTTGGTGCACTGGATGTCTGGGGGTTGCATCTGGTTTATTTATTTAATTTTGGCCAGCTCAGTCCACCCTGAGGGCGGGGCTGGTGTGGCATGTGGTGCTGGGGATCAAACTGTGGTCCACAGTGCCTGCCTAAGATTGCCTAAGCAAGCACTTTACACTGCTGTGCTATCTCGCCAGCCCCTGCATCTTATTTAAATATCTTCTCATTATGTCTTCTGTTTTTATTGTAAGTCTTGTGATGATGCTCACAATTGCCTGTGGTGGGTTGCTTTATGGCCTGTCTTTAGCACTCCTAGAAAATGACTATTTCTCTGAGGTATTATTGAGGTGTAACTGGGTTTGGGGGCTTGAGTCTATTCCAAGACTTTACCTTTTCAATTCGTTGATGGTGAGAAGTTACTGTATGTCTTGTCCAACCCCTGGTTCTTTGACCCTATGCTACAGTATTTTCTGTGACCCTTTGTCAGTGTCAGTCTTGGAATACCAGGGAGAACAGCTGTTTAGAACAATTATGTCACTTTTGGCTAGAGTGGTTCTATCAGCAATAATTGTAGCATCAAACAGCCTAGAAAGTAACAAATTGAGCTAACCATTAAATTGCACCTTTAGCTGTATAAATTAATTTGTGATTGTATAAAAACACCTAAAACAAACCAGAAAATTATATGCAGTATACAAGTCCTTGAATTTACAGTGAATTGGAGAGAAAATATAAAAATGGAGCAAGAGGAAAAGATTAAGAGTAAGGCTGGAGGACAAGACAGGATCCTTGAGACCCTAACTCTGAGATCTTAACTCTGAGAAATTGGTACCAAAGATTGGGGGGGGAAAGAGAAGAAAGAGATAAAATAAGAGTTGAACAGAACAGAACCACAACCACAAAGAAGCTAGAAATGAAGTTACCTCCCATATAAAAATAAGATCAGGGCAGGGGAATTATCTCAATGGCAAAGTCCCTGCCTGGCAAGCATGAGGACCTGAGTTCAATTTTTGATACCTAAAATAGAGAAAAAAAAATGAAGAAGTGACAACACCACTGTAACAATAAAAACAAAAAAAACCAAGCAAGAGAAAAGAAAGAGAGAAAAAGTTCACTTTCAGATATGTCTTTGCTGTCACTGGTAGACATGGTATGGAGACAAATCCCCGATCCATGTTGATTTATCTTAGAAACCCAGCAGTTTGACTGGGTACTGGATAACCTCAGTGAGCCTGCACTTTCTGGCTAAGGTTCAGCCTGTAGACATCAGCACAGTTTCCATAGGCCTGAATCCACCTGGGAGCTGCTAGGTGGATCCAGAAGCTGCTCTTGAGTTCTGAGCTTATATCTTTCCAAGATGGCTCTTGGCCAGTTGTTCTCTCTTGTGGGGGAACCTCAGCCCTCAGGACTCACACAAGCTGGTGTAGTTTTTCATGTCCCCTGCTCCCCTCCGCTGCTGCATGTCTCCATGGAGGCCTCTAGGGTCACCAGCAGTCGTCACCATGCCTGTGCAGCTTTGAATCACTCCTCTCACACAGTGACTCCTGTCTCAGGGAGAACATGTTACTGGCTACCTCCTTCACTGAAACTTCTCTCATCACTTGTCTCTGTGGGTCTCAATGTATGCGTCAGATCCTTCCTGGTTTCATGAGACCCACTTCCCTCCTTCCTGTCCTCCTCACATTACTAAATTCCAGTGTCTCGATGGTGACTCTCAGAAAGGCTCCTTCTTCATTGCTTACTACTCTGCCATCTTGGTGCTACTCCATTATCTGACTTTATATTACTCTTCAGTACATTGTGGAATACTGGTTTGATGCTCATGGATTTCTTCAGGTGTTCTTTGTCACGGAAATACCTTGTTTCCCTGTTACTTTTGAAAAATTTTGCGAGGTTCATCAGTATGGATTGGAGGTTATTTTCTTTTAGGGCTTGAAATTCTTTACTCCAAGGTATCCCTGACTTAAGGATTTGTATTGAGAAGTTTGCTATGATTTGGATGAGCTTTCCTTTATAGATGATTGTTTTTATTTCCTATCAACTTTTAATATTTTGTTCTTGTGTTGAAATTTCTGGAGTCCTGACTATTATATACCTTGTTCTAGATTTGTGTTTTTTGGTCACAATTAATTGAAGTTCTGTGAGTTTCACTTATCTATGTGTCAAATTCCTTTTCCATGCTTGGGAAGTTTCCAGCCATTACTTTTGTGAACTGATTTCTTAATGTCATTTGTACTATCTACTGCTTTTCACTGGCCCTGATCAATTTTTTTGTCTCCTTCCAGGTTTGCTTTTGCTGTTACCGGTAGACAAAGATCTATGTTAAGTGATCTCTGCAAGCCTGCAGTATGATTTCAGCGGGTTGGTGGATAATCCCAAGAATCCTGCACTTCCAGCTTCATGGAAGTTCAGGCTGATCCTTCTTTTTGGTTGTGAGGTTCGGGCCTGATATGGTCAACCAAGAGCACTCTTGCTTGTTGGCTTGAGCTTGGCTTTCTGACCCTAGGTGCCTCCCACCACTTGTAGTCAGCTGTGTTTCTGTAGGTTCAAGCTGCCTGTCGCACTCTCTGAGCTGGGAGTGAGGGAGAAAGTGCGATGTGCCATTCGCTCTTCTGCACTGAAGTCTCTCTTTGCTCTCCTGTGGGTTCCATTTCTCACTTGAGACCCTTGTTGGGTCCCAGGGACCCATTTCCCTCCTTCTTTTCCCCACGATGCCATATTCCAGTTTCTGGACTCCAGATCTTGGTGAGGCTGGTTTTCTGGAACCTGTCATGGTCCTGGAAGTCTCATCTGCATGGGTTGAGTTCATTGTGTCCCAGAATACCTGCCCTTCCTACCTTGATGACTGTAATGAACATTCTCATTTCCTCATTAGATGGGCACAGAGAAAGAAATTCCTCTGCTAACTTTGTATTAAGTCTCTGGAACTATCCATTTTATTTTATCTTCAGTACTGGTGCTGGAGTGTAGGGCCCTTGTTCTGGATGGACTACATCCCCAGAGTATTTTATTTTATTTTATTTATTTTCTGTATTTTACAGGGTCCTCAGAGTCTCACTACACAGGTCAGACTTGTAGTGATTCTCTTATTTTCAGCCTCCCAAGGGCTGGGATTTCAGGCATGTATCACCACACCCAGCCTCAATCACTGTCTCAGCATGCCCCGCAGGTGGGGTTGGCACAGTATGCTGGAGATGGAACCCCAGCTGCTGTGCTCTGCCTGAGCAGGTGCTTTAGTCTGCTGAGCTATCAGATTGGCCCTTATTTTTTTATTTTGAGGCAGCATCTTGCCAAGTCACTAAGATACCCAGGTTGGGTTTCTTGCTGTTAATCCTCTTGCCTCATCATCCCAGAATACTGAGATTATAGAGGCATTGCCTATGCCACTGAGCTTGTGTGTGTGTGTGTGTGTGTGTGTGTGTGTGTGTGTGTGTGTGTGTGTTTTTAAGGAAATCTGAGATGCCTGGTAATAGGCAAAACAAGGCAAAAGTGGCCAAAGGTGCCTTCTTGATTCCTACCTCAACATTATCATGTAGGTAGAGGGTTAATGACCAGAGGCAGGGTCATTATAATGTATGATTTTGAAAGGCGAGTATTTTTTTCTTAGCCTATGCAATAATCATGTTTCTAGATTGTGAGGAAAAGACCCCTGTTCTACTGAAAGTAAGCAAGCAAAAA